>JACXGI010000487.1:69270-111981 GCA_016801175.1 Esox masquinongy
TGAATCCAATTGAACATCTGTGGGGTGATCTGAAGAGGGCTGTGCACAGGAGATGTCCTCGCAATCTGACAGATTTGGAGCGCTTTTGCAAAGAAGAGTGGGCAAATATTGCCACATCAAGATGTGCCATGCTAATAGACTCCTACCCAAAAAGACTGAGTGCTGTAATAAAATCAAAAGGTGCTTCAACAAAGTATTAATTTAAGGGTGTGCACACTTATGCAACCCGGTTATTGTGAGTTTTTTATTTTTCATTTTTCCCCCTCAAAGATTTCAGTTTGTTTTTCAATTGAATTGTTCACATTATAGGTCACATTAAAGGTGGAAAAACTTCTGACATGATTTATCTTTGTCTCATTCTTTTACATCACAAGAACCTGGCATTTTAATTAACAGGGGTGTGTAGACTTTTTATATCCACTGTACATGAATGCATTTCCGGCATCAACAAAAAAAAAAATACATTGTGTTCTCTTTGTTCACAATCTACTAGTTAATTTCCTAGGTCAACATGAACAAATGACACTACACAATGTTAGTTAATGCATTTATAAATCAATAATAAGGTAACTGTTTACCATTATTAACTGTTTGTTCATGTCTTTCTTCATCATTCGTTCATGTTAAGCACTGTATTCATTAATGGTAGTTCATGTACCCTTATCGGAAAGTGTTACCCATGTCATTATTGTAATTGATGTGATAGATTTTATTTTTTGGGGTAAGTTCCATTGGGTTACATTTTAGTTGTGTTTTGATATAAATTACATTCGGAACTTTGTAAACAGAAAAGCATTTTATATATTTAAACAAAATGTGACTTTGGTAAAATTAATTAAATCCTCATTAGAAACCAATTTTATTTTCTAACTTAATTTAATATCAATGTTAATTGGACAGATATGGATAATGTACAGTATTACAAAGTGAGAACTTAACTAATTCAGGACCCAGCCTTTCCGTTCAATGCAGGAATGTCTTGATTTTAGAAGTAATACAAATTACTATAGGGCGGTGGTGTTACAAAGGCAATGTTTGTCCTCCTAATTTCAATACTGTGTTTAGATTCAGGCAAAAATATTAGTGTTAGCACTGTTCAGAGTTATAAATTAGTATCAGTATGAGATTGTCTAGAACTGCACCATAGGAACTATTTTTTTGAGCTAGGCTTAAAATAAGACTCAAGGGAGGTTACTTTCAATGCACTAGCTTGAGTAGGACTACCAACGTCACATCAGTAAATGGCCCTTAATTCATAGCCAATGCTGAAGCATAACAGATTCTCTTCTTTCATTTGCTTGGCAATCCTCATAGCTGATGTTGTCACCCCTCATGAGTTTCTTTCATGACTCCTTTCAAATCACTTTTCTGGTTATTGAAGTGATTTTCTTTATACATTCCCTTTCAATTTGATCTAGAAATGTTTTTCAATTTGACCAAACAAATGTCTTCTTTCTGGAAATGTAACAACATTTTAAATGTTCGTTGTCTGCGTTTAAGGTAAGGAGAATAACTGATTAATTGGCACTTCATGAGTGGACTCTTCCTGGTTCCTATCAGGAAGAGAGATCAATGGTCTTGGTAGAGAACTAGTGTGGATAGCCAATATAGGTGGGAAGATGACCAAAAGTTTACCTCAAAAGTGTACCATTAAGAATGGTCTGTAAGTGATGTGCGCCTAAAGTGATAGTTTTCACGTGACGTCATGGCATATGGGAATGCCCACTTGGCGGGCAAAACAAACTTTCCTTCCATTCCCCTCCATGGACAACTCCACAACGTTTACTAGTTATACTTCAAAATGACAGATAGTTGCAGATCCATTGGATGCGCTAACCACATATATATTGTATTTGTAATCATATTTACATGTAATCATTGTAATGAATGACATGGTCTGTTTTTGTCTACACCGATGCAACCAACTCCAATGGCCTAGCTAACGTTAGTGAGGCTAGCTAAACCTCTCTTGTTAAACATATAGCGTTAGCTAATTTAATAACAAAGTTAATACAGGAGAAAATTGCACCAATCCAACCTTCTCCACAGTAACCCAGGCTGTCAATGGTGGGTCATTTAAAACAGTAGGAATGGTGGGTCATTTACAACAGTAGGAATGGTTTACCTGACGTTGGGAAGCTGTTTATATTATTACAGAACCGGTACATTTGTTTCTGTGTTATACTGGCTGCACTACGCTACTAAATTTGCACTAAACTTCGCTTTGACAATTAAGAATTTCTACTCCTTCACCTCCGAAACAATTGCATTATTGAACCACCATGATTGAATGTACAGATTGCTGTCTGTACTTATGTACGCTTTCATTTTGGTAGCAGTGTATGGGGATGGATTCTCCACAATGACATACACATCCTCAAAGTTCAGCTCCGGCAGGGATTTCGCAGTTTTTAATAATGTAAATAACACAGTGGGTGCTTTATATGAGTCAAAGGTGCCTAAGACTTGCAGTGTGTTTTCATACCTTTGTTTTTCATGATTTGTGAGGTTATCTAAACACTCACGGGCTGTAGAAGTAGAACATTTGACCGGCTTGTGCAGTAGCTCCATAGAATTCCCAGTGTTAGCCGCCATGTTTCAACAATGCTTGCCCGCCAGGCTATCAGAGCAACCACGTGCCTGAAAACTATGAATAGGTGCTGTGTGACTCACCGGTCTACCTTGTACCCCTGTCTGTCCTTTGAATCCAGGTGTACCCATGAGGCCCATGGCACCTTTGTTCCCCTTATGTCCTTTAAACCCGGGTCCTGGGGGACCAGGTGGGCCCCGTGGCCCCTGCATTCCTAAATACACAGAGGGTGGAGCAGATGTCATTAAAGAAATGCTGCAAACCAAATAAGAAAAGCAGAGAATTTCTGTTAAAAGTGGGGCTCTCAACAGAGAGAATCCATTTACCACCCCATTTCCAAAAAAGTTGGGATGCTGCATAAAATGCAAATAAATACAGAATGCAATGATGTGCAAATCATTTATCCCTATATTTAATTGAAAATAGTACAATCCTGTTTCCAAAAAAGTTGGGACGCTGCGTAAAGTGCAAATAAAAAAAGAATGCAATGATGTGCAAATCATTTATCCCTATATTGAATTGAAAATAGTACAAAGACAACAAATCAACTTTTTTGGAAACGGGGATGTAAATAGGCTTTACACACCTTGGGTTCCACGGGGGCCATTTGGTCCACGTTCTCCTTTTAGACCTTCAAAGCACATTCCAACCTGACCGGGACTTCCATGCAATCCTGTAGGACCAGGGCAACCTGGAGGGCCAACATCCCCCAAAGTCCCTGAGGGCCCAGGAGGACCAAAGCAGCCAGGAAAACCCACAGCCCCCTTTAGTCCTACAGAAACAGTCAAATCACTGGCTAAGAATGGATATCTTTTTGTAATGTTCACTACTTTTCTATGGAATGAGACAGTGAGGCACTGTTGGTAGCAATATAGCGTAAGAGCGGCAAAGTTGACTCTAATAACCCTATTTCACATGGAATTCACATTGGGAATAAACATTGCTAAACAGCCTAGATGTATATTGTTTAGATCTTATATCATATATATACAGTATGTAAGCAATAAAGCAAAAAAGTATTGCATTGAGAATACAGTCACAGGTAAATGGCCTTATTTGGCCCGACATGATAGCGGTGACATTTATGGTAATTTAAACTGTTAATTTTGTAAGTAAATGCAAACAATAAAATTGTTCCACTAAAAGATATACTGCAATCTGGACAAAAGTGGGTTGTTAGTTCTATTTGTGATGTTGCCACAGACACTGCATAGTTGTACTGTTATTATGCAAAACTACCAGTTGTCCATCTATCAAATGTGTTGGCCATGCAGGTCCGCGAACGTTTGCAATTTTAATAATAAATGCCTGACTTAAAAACTGTTTTATAATGTACAACAAAACACACTCAACTATCTGTGGATGGCACAGACTCACCAAGTTGGCCCTTCAATCCATTTATGCCTTTTGGTCCAGTTACAGGGGCTGTAGAGAAAACAGAAGCAGCGACTGCAGTGAACACAAGTGGAAAAACCACAGACCTCAACCAAATACAACATATTTGGGATGAGAATGAATGGGCTATTCAAAGAGCAACTGTTCTACACCAACCAACCCATGTAGGCCTCAAACCAGTGAACCTCTGAACACAAAGATCACTGTTTCCCACAAAGCATTGTTACCCCCACTCCATATAAGCTGTGCCCCCTGCTGAGTAAGGGAAACTACTTCAAGGTCAAGCGCAAATGACGTAACTGATTGAAAACAGATTTAATTGCTATCTGCAACAACCACTCTGGTAACTGCCGAGCAATTTCACATCAGTTACAAGAGCTTTTAAAGCTGCAAGCAGCATTTAGTGGTTTAAGTATTGAAGGTACTACTTGCGAGATTACATATTTTTTTCAACTTATATCCATAGTTGCAAACGACGTTCTATACCAATTTACAAATAATTTTATTAGGAGAGAAATACAAACAAAATCACACACATATCCTATCATCTCTCTTTGAATTTTCTCTGCTTATTTTACTGATTAAGATTCTACAAATGTATTAGGCTACATAATTATTCACAAAACAAAATAGCAAAGATGTTCATTACCAATCACAAATGACCAATTCAACAAACGTGTTACATGTTACTGTTTTTATTAGGAAAAACATGGAACGGTTTTATAAAACAGTTTTATTAGGAGAGAAAGAGAAATTGTGTACATGGTGTTTAAATTTTCCTTTCAGTTGTTACATGTATATGTCTACCTTGGGAACCTAATGTTATCAAATCTAATGAATAGCAATGGAATAGCAATGATGCCAATGAATGAATGGGTGATAACCCCCTGATCAACCCAGACACACCTATGCATATGACTGAAGTGTAATGATGAAGAATGACGATGAAGGTAGAAACTGTATACAACCTGAACTTGGTGAGCAAGTCAGACACAACCCAGACACAATTTACAGCGTTTATTTCACAATGGCAAACCGAACCCGGTGATCCGACACACTGACAGCATTGCAGATGCTACAAAATTTAGAGGAGATGGAGTCAGATGGCGAATCAGACAAAGATCCCGGAATCCACTTGTTGGATGGCGGGTCTTCATCTGATTCGGATATTGAGCCGCCACCGCCAATGCTTGAGCCTCCCCGCAAAAAAAAAGAAATGGACCAGCGGCGATCCCAAATGCCACTGCGAGACCGAACTCTGGGAGGGATGGCACGATTTGGGTAGAAAAGAGCAATGAGCGCACACCAGGAAGTCCAACTTCACAGAATATCCTCACCGAGAGTGCAGGCCCAACAACACAAGCCAGAAGAAAATTGGCACTGCACTTGATAGTTTTCTTTGTGTGTGTGACATGCAGATGCTGCAGCACATCAGAGATTGTACTGTTACTCATGCGCACAGAAAAGGAGAGTGCGTGGGGCATGTCTGTTGATGAACTCAAAGCATTCATTGCGTTCTTGTATGCCCACGGCGCATACGGTGGGAAGACCATGGATGCGGAGTCATTTTATTCTGATCGATATGGGGTGGACTTTTCCCAAGAAAAATGACACGCAACCGCTTCAGAGAGATTATGCACCACCTGCGTTTTGATGACAAGGAGACAAGAAGACTACGCTTGGAAACAGACAAGTTTACTGCAATCTCAGACACCTGGAAACGTTTTGTGAAGAATTGCATTGCTTGTTATAAGCCAGGAGAGAACATAACTGTTGATGAGCAACTGTTCCCGACAAAAGCACAGTGCCGTTTTACCCAGTACATGGCCAACAAACCCGACAAGTTTGGGATAAAATTTTGGTTAGCTGCTGATGTTGACACGAAGTACATGCTCAATGGTTATCCATACCTGGTTAAGGATGAAACCAGGCCAGCGGGTAAGTGGCTTTTGGAGACTGTGGTTTTGAGACTCACAGAGCCTTTCACAGGCAAAGGCAGAAATGTGACCATGGACAACTTCTTTACATCACTTTCCCTGGCAGAGAAATTGATAGCGAAGAAAACAAGCCTTCTGGGAACCATGAACAAACAGAGGTGGGAGCTGCCACCCTGCACGCAAAACAACACACCCGTGCAGCTCCACTCCACAACAGTGATGGAGAATAGGAATGCTACGCTAACAGAGTACAGACGTAAGAATAACAAGAGTGTTTGCCTTCTCAGCACCGTGCATCCAACTGTCGCCATCAGCAGCGGACCCAAGAAAAAAACAGGCAGTGACACACTACAATTACTCAAAGGTATGTCTGCCAAATGACATTAGCCTTCATCTACCTTGCACCAAATTATTTCTTATTATTATTGCCATTGTTATTGTTGTTATTTTTCTATATAATCTTAACCTTATTTTTTTGCCTTTTTATTATTCAATAGGTGGGCGTGGATATCCTCGACCAGAAGACTGTACTCTGTAAAAGGAGGTACTCGTCGCTGGCCTGTTGCGGTGTTCCACAACCTTTTCGACATGGCTGCTATCAACGGACACACGCTGTACAAGCAATGTCTCAACAAGACAATCATCAGACGAGATTTCATAATGGATCTGGCATGTGAGCTTTGTGAAAACTACATGAACACCAAGACAGCCACCAAGCAAGTTGCCAAGGAGGCAGCATGTCCCACTCTTCCTCTTCCCCAACCTCAGCAGTTCACACCCGGCAAAAAGACACTGTGTCAAATCCGCAAGTGCACAATGGAACAACACCAATGAATACTGTGCGCAATGCAACCGTTTTGTTTGCCGGTCCTTCGCACACAAACCCCCAAAGCTGTGTGCTGACTGTGGGGTAGTTCAAGTTTAAAGTTCATGCGAGATGCATAAATGCGTGGGCCCACATCATACAAAACAATCGACAAATGCCTTTTCTATATTTTATCAAATAGTCAATTTTGTTATTCATGTAGGCTACTGTAAATCATCCTTTGATCATTATTATACACTAATCAAATTTACAAATAAAATCAACTTTATCAATTTTATTTCTATGAATAGGCTGTAGCCTGTGTTATTCATTCTTTGAAATTTTTGGTGTTTATCAAGCAACCATGCTTTAGGCCTGTGTACGGCTATTCATGTGTAAATCCTTTGATCGTTGCAAACTGGTCGATAATGTCTGTTATTTTACCTTGTACATCATCAAAATAAAATCAATATGAAAACTAAATTCTAATGGATATATTTTGAATAATTGAAGTGTTGTATAATTTTCATTTGGTATATTTGTAGGGCCTAATATCAAATAAAAATACCATAGCCTGTGTTCTTAGAAAAATTGTTGTATGTATTCTTTTTTAGTTGTTTTTTCATATGATAAGACCTTCAATACGAACACATTATTGTATTTTTCAATTTCATTAACCATTTAAAACGAACAAATTCTGTAATTCATTATTTTTTAGACTATTCTATATACACTGTGTGCAGAATTATTAGGCAAGTGAGTATTCTGATCATATCATTATTTCTATGCACATTTTCCAACTCCAAATCATATAAACTATAAATGCTCATTGGATGGAAATCATTTTCAGGTGATATTTATTGGTTTAATGAGGGAGGGTGTTGCAACAGTGAATAACACCTTATATCAAGGTGTGCATAATTATTAGGCAGACTCATGACCTCAGGTAAAATGGGCCAAAAAAGAGATTTAACTGACACTGAAAAGTCACAACTTGTAAAATGCTTTTCAGACGGATGCAACACTCTTGAAATAGCTAAATTGTCCGGCGTGACCACCGGACAATCAAAGGTTTTGTTGCAAATAGTCAACTGGGGTGCAAAAAACACACAGAGGAAAAAAAGACGCAAAAAAACTGCACAAAGACTTGAGAAGAATTAAACGTTTATTGAGAAGAATTAAACATTATCCTCCATTGCAATCATATTCCAGAACTGCAACCTACCTGGAGTGTCCAGAAGTACAAGGTGTCAAGTGCTCAGAGACATGGCCAAGGTCAAGAAGGCTGAAACACGACCACCACTGAATAAGATTTGAAATGTACTGTATAGATTGGGCAAAAAAATACCTAAAGACAGATTTTTCAAATGTTTTATGGACAGATGAAATGAGAGCGACTCTTGATGGACCAGATGAATGGGCCCGTGGCTGGATCACTAATGGACACACGGCACCACTTCAGTCAGGTGCCAGCCAGGTGGAGGAGGGGTGCTGGTATGGACTGCTATCATTAAGGACAAGGTAGTTGGACCTTTTCGGGTTGAAGATGGACTGAAACTCAACTCCCAAACCTACTGCCAGTTTCTGGAAGATGCTTTCTTCAAACAGTGGTTCAGGAAGAAGTCCTCAGCATTCAAGAAGGCCATGATCTTCATGCAGGACAATGCTCCATCACATGCATCCAAGTACTCCACTGCTTGGCTAGCCAGCAAGGGCCACAAAGCCAGCAAATGCCCAAATAATGACCTGGCCCCCATACTCTCCTGACTTAAATCCTACTGAGAATTTGTGGGCCCTTTCCAAATGTGAGATTTAGTCAGGGAAGACAATACACCTCTTTGAACAGCATTTGGGTGGCTGTGGTTGCTGCTTCAGCTAAAGTTGATCATGAACAGATCAAGAAACTGACAGACTCCATGGCAGTTTTTGCAAAGAAGTGTGGTTATATTGGTCACTGAATATTTTTGAAAGGACTAAAATTTTAATTAATTGTTATTTTGTGTTACTTATTTGTTACACTTACTTTAAAAATTGAGTATAAACACGTGAGTTAGGAGGATTTTTTTTTAAATTAGTTGCCTAATAATTCTGCACACCAATTGTTGCCTAATTATTCTGCACTGTTATGTATTCCCCCGAGAAAGATCAAAACTCACTTTTCCTTTGTTAAACATCCAGGTTTGAGGGTCAATTATATTTTGGATTGACTGAGAGCATTGTGTTTGTTCAACAATAAAATAAATCTTCATGAATACGATTTGCCTAATAATTGTGCACGCAGTGTAGTTTGATGACGACCCAGTAGATTAACTGATGCTCTGGCTGGCAGGTGATGCGCTCAGCTCTGGCTGATACTGGGGGTTAGAAAGGCCTGGCGGTTCTAGTGTTAAGCACCAAACAATGTAACTAGGTAGTTGGTTGAATTTTTCAGAATGTAATAAATGTAGCCTAATTGTATGGTAAATATAACTGAATGGAAGTTTATCAAAGTCTTCCCCTGTGCAGAGTACATTCATTAATTCACATTTTGCTTGTTGTAAGATAATGATGGGGGCAGAAGAGATAATCTTTATTATTTGCAAAGGTGTGTTTACTTAAGTATGTTTATTAGCATAAATGAATTAATCTTGGAATTGTTTAATTTTAATGATCAGACCATTATAGGTGGCAACAATAAAACCAATACCTTTCCATATTTTGATTTAATTGGAAAATAGCCTCCCTATTCTTACTGTAAAATATTTTGACTTTGGCAGGCCATGGGCATATAGCCTACCCATATGTTGTTAAATAACTCAAATTTCATTTTAATTTAACTGCCATGGCTACAATTTCAAGGTACAATTGATACGTTTAGTCCTCTCTCAGTTAGAAGTGTAATTGTAGAAACAAGTGAAAGCAAAGAAATTACTTAACTACTGAGCATGGACAATCTACTGAGGCTTGAACACAACATCCTCTCTACAAAAGGCAGATTTTTAAAAGTGTTTGTTATAATGTACATGTCACCAGATTGATTTAAGGTGCAGTAATATTAGCTTAGACTGAGCCTCTTCTAGCAATGCTTCATGATGAAAATCATGGCAACGTTGCATTCCACTAAATATTTGCCTACATTAGCAAGTCATTGTACAAATGAAAACAGTGGATTAATGTAGCTATGGAGCATAGATTAGCTACTGAGGCTAGAAAACATGACACAATGTCTAAATGGCAAATAATTAATAGCTAAACCATTTGTTATAATGTTCATGTCATCAGAATAATTTTAGATGGAGTAACGTTAACTTAGAGTGAAGCTAGTTTACCACATTTGAGTTAGCTAATGTTACTAGCTAGCTAACGCTGTATTAATTGCAAACGGTAGCATCGTTATCTACTTTTGCCGGACCGCGTAAGTGGAGCTGGCCTAGAAGAGCGAATGTCTCTTACTGACTGACTGACTGAGTTCCTCACTAACTGACTGACCACCCCTTGTTAAATAGTGTAGTGGTTAGCGTCTTGGACTACGGAACAACAAATCCCGTGTTCGACTCCTGTCACAGTCAAAACAAATGATGCCTTAGGATTTGTTCAGGACAGGCAAAACCTTTGCTGGCTACAACCTTCAGTAGCTACATTACAGGAAGCCTAAAATAAAACTCTTTACTGTTATATCGCAACTATTTCTGGTGGATTTTCAAATTATGCATTAGGATTTGTTCAGGATAGACAAAAACTTCGCTGGCTACACGATTCTCTTGCCTTTTCACTTGACGAAAAAGTCAGTTATCGTCACCTGTATTGATAGTTACTATATCGGTGTCATTCAAAAATGGCTAATAAGCTGTTAAAACAGCCAGTAGCAAAAGAGGATTTGTTCAGGATAGACAAAAACTTCGCTGGCTACAACTTTCAGTAGCTACATTATAGGAAGCCTAAAATAAAACTGTTTGCTGTTATATTGCGACTATTTCTGGTGGATTTTCGAATTATGCATTAGGATTTGTTCAGGATAGACAAAAACTTTGCTGCCTACAGTACACGATCCTCTCATCTTTTCACTTGACAAAAAAGTCAGTTATCGTCACCTATATTGATAGTTATTCTATCAATGTCATTCACGAATCGCTAATAAGCTGTTAAAACGGCCAGTGGCAAAAGCCATACAGTTCATAGATGCTATTTGTGGTGGAGGTAAACTAAATAAGAAACGTTAGCCAGTTGAACATAATGCTTAATGGTGTCTAGCGAAATATTCTAAATTTGCGTTATGTTAAAGCATGACAAAATGATCTAATGTTGAGACGGTATACCGACACTTGATAAGCGTGCAGTTCCGTGGTGTAGTGGCTAAAGACATAGCCTGTCATGTGGGCGACCATGGTTCGAAACTAGTGCCGACAACAACATTAATTGCTTTCAATTGCGGGCTGGCTGAACTAGGCTTGCCTGGTTCCTTTTCTGGTTTAGTGACTCTGCTAGCCATTCTTTTTGATTAAAGCCCATTTAGTGTAATTTAAATGACAAATGTATTATCCCCTCTTGAAAGTCATTAGCCCCTGACCAACTTTTGTACATCTAAAAGGCAGCTACAATTATCTACTAGCTTGCTGGTTAAAACTAAACATCAGCTTGCTACAGCCCTTAGAAACAAGCTTACCTGTCAAGTAGCTTGCTTACTAGCGTCTTGTGGTCTTTACATAAGTAGCCATTGATAGGAGCTTTAGCTAATTGACAAAAATGTAAATGTGTGCCATGTCCTTGGAAAGTCAGATCACTTCCTGAATTCAATTTGAATTGTCCCCAACACTGGAAGAATGGTTCTAGTAGGGTTCTCTGACCTCCCATATATCCTTTCTCTCCCACTGGACCAGGGATGCCGTCTCTACCCTGGGATCCTCTAGGACCTGCAGGCCCTGGATCACCAGCCAATCCTGGGTTCCCTGTGATATAGAGACAGTCGTTAATAGGGTTATACAGTAAGGGAAAAAATTATTTGATCCCCTGCTGATTTTGTCCGTTTGCCCACTGACAAAGAAATGATCAGTCTATAATCTTAATGGTAGGTTTATTTGAATAGTGAGAGACAAAATAACAACAAAAAAATCCAGAAAAACGCATGTCAAAAATGTTATAAATTGATTTGCATTTTAATGAGTGAAATAAGTATTTGATCCCCTCTCAATCAGAAAGATTTCTGGCTCCCAGGTGTCTTTTATACAGGTAACGAGCTGAGATTAGGAGCACACTCTTAAAGGGAGTTCTCCTAATCTCAGTTTGTTACCTGTATAAAAGACACCTGTTCACAGAAGCAATCAATCAATCAAACTCTCCACCATGGCCAAGACCAGAGAGCTGTCCAAGGATGTCAGGGACAAGATTGTAGACGTACACAAGCCTGGAATGGGCTACAAGACCATCGCCAAGCAGCTTGGTAAGAAGGTGACAACAGTTGGTGCGATTATTCACAAATGGAAGAAACACAAAAGAACTGTCAATCTCCCTCGGTCTGGGGCTCCATGCAAGATCTCACCTCGTGGAGTTGCAATGATCATGAGAATGGTGAGGAATCAGCCCAGAACTACACGGGAGGATCTTGTCAATGATCTCAAGGCAGCTGGGACCATAGTCACCAAGAAAACAATTGGTAACACACTATGCCATAAAGGACTGAAATCCTGCAGCGCCCACAAGGTCCGCCTGCTCAAGAAAGCACATGTACAGGCCTGTCTGAAGTTTGCCAATGAACATCTGAATGAATCAGAGGAGAACTGGGTGAAAGTGTTGTGGTCAGATGAGACCAAAATCGAGCTCTTTGGCATCAACTCAACTCGCTGTGTTTGAAGGAGAAGGAATGCTGCCTATGACCCCAAGAACACCATCCCCACCGTCAAACATGGAGGTGGAAACATTATGCTTTGGGGGTGTTTTTCTGCTAAGGGGACAGGACAACTTCACCGCGTCAAGTGACGATGGATGGGGCCATGTGATTGCCAACAAGGGTTTTGCCACCAAGTACTAAGTCATGTTTTGCAGAGGGGTCAAATACTTATTTCACTCATTAAAATGCAAATCAATTTATAACATTTTTGTATTGCGTTTTTCTGGATTTTTTTGTTATTCTGTCTCTCACTGTTCAAATAAACCTACCATTAAAATTATAGACTGATCATTTCTTTGTCAGTGGGCAAATGTAAAAAATCAGCAGGGGATCAAATATTTTTTTCCCTCACTGTACAAGTATGTGACTAAGATTTTGATGGCTCTTCAGTAGGTGTAGACACACTTGCTGCCATACCTGACAGTCCTTTCTGGCCATGACAGCCACTGTTGCCTGGGACACCATCAAACCCTTTCTCCCCTGCTGGTCCGGGAGGCCCTAAGAAAGACAGCAAGAGATTTACTGACAAAAGTAAGTTGATGTTTATTTATTTAGGTCTACTGAGGGCCCCAGGGTCCACAGAAAACATAGTAACAAAATACTGATAGACCAGAGCACAGTAACTAATTCAAATATTATTACTATTTTTTTGGTGGGTTATATGCTTTAATTAATAGAGTCTGAGGGGAAAGATAGAAGAGGGAGTTTTCACTGTAAGAGCAGTGGTCTGGAATTGAACCAATGATGCAGCAGTACATGTGCACCTGACGGAGTGACTTAGACCACAGGACAACCCTTTGCGAAACATCTTGGGCAGGCCTGAGGAGAGGTTTGGGAAGTCTAGCTCTAGGCCAATGACGTAACTTGTGACGTCTGCGCTGCATGGCACCGCAGCTCCTCTTCCTATCCGGCATTCCACCTCACTGGTGTACTAACCACTGGCTGGAGAGTGATGGCAGCAGCGCACCCCGCGGACGCACCTGTTTTCACTTATTCATTAGTTCAGTATATATTGATTCTGTTAGTCACAGGGGATCATAGATTGTTTCTTGTTTCCGAACGTGAGGTGTGTTTCTTAGATAGTCTTGAAAAATTTTACTAGAGTTTTTGTCTTCCTTATCTTTCTTTTTTAACTGCCTCATTTTTACGCACAAATTGCACTCGCACCGTCACCGTCACATAACTTTTGCCAACTGTTCAAACATAGGAAAAACAGTTACAACAATGTGGTTAACCTTAAGTAAGTACAGTTCTATGGCAACCAGTGTAGGAATTTCACGACGGCCATGGCCTTCGCTGCCTTTCGCTCTGGCTGTACAGCCACCATGGCCTTTGTGCCCCTGCTACTGTCAAATTCTTGCTGTCGGCAGTCGTTTTTTTTGTTTGTAAGTTTGTTTGTAGTTCGCAACTGAGAAGAACTACAAGAATGGGCTATATGCAGGTAAGCAAGCTAGCTAGTTATCTATAGATATCGGACTTATTTTGTTCTTAACTGAATAAAACCTCTCCATTTTGGACGGTGCGTTCATGAGCAACTGGGAGGTGGGAAAGTTCCAACCTCAGAGTGGGAGAATGCACCTGAATGCTTTTTGAGAGCCCCAAGAAGTAACGTTAGATTTGGCATCACTAGACATGGCAGCGTTTGTGGTGAAAGATTAAAAAACGAAAATTACTTGCTCTACGCACAAATAAGTCACTACATTTGTTTATTTAGGTTGTACTCATTAGCACAGGTGCTTGTGATGTTAAAGGATACTTTGTGGTTTACTTTTGTGTAACTGAGGTAATGTTAGCCTTCTGGCTTGCTAGTCATAACGTTACTTAACTGTCAATACCGTTGCCTCTTTGTTGTCGTCATGTGAATGCATGGAATGAAGCATGAATCTATAAAAAATTTTGAGGGAGGAGTAGATGTAACTTCAATGATTAAAACATGATAATTTAACTTTTTATGTGGAAAGACCATATCAGTTATAATAAATTATTATTCAAAGTATGATACTAAAAAAGTTTAGAATGTGTTTTTGTCTTATCAGCAATTCAAAGTTGTTTATTTGTAAGCTCCAAATCCTCCTATTTCACTCAATGGCCTTTGTGCCCTAGCATGTGGCCTTGGTGCCCTAAAGATTTTTGTGACACCGAAGGCCAAATGGCCCCTTAAATGACAAATTTCCAAGCCTGATGGCAACATAATGTTGTACAAGGACAACTAAGTCAAATTACTCAAATCCCGGCAGGGCATCAAATGCCAACCATTGCCCATACAGAGCCTGGCCAACCATGAGAGAAATAGCACATAACACAGATTCATCTGCATAGAGAAACAAATATCATTAATGTAAAGGGAAAATAAAATTGGACCAAGATTCAATCCTTGTGGGACCCCCTTTGATATTTTCAAAAAATCAGATATAACCCGTTCTGCGAGTACACACATTTTCACAGTGTTTTTCAAACCAGCTTCAAGTAGCCTGATTTGGGCCTATTGACTTTCTGAATGAGCAATGGTGTCAATCAACAGCCAAAGGCTCCACTATTGAGGTACATTTGTGTCTTTTTGTCGAGAACAAAACTTTATTCTTTTCAATCAAAAATAATTGTTCTGAAAGCAAAAATGAGGCATTAAAGTAAAAAAAATGTTTTTGCAATCAAATATTTTGAGAACAAAAAATATATTTGAAAATGAAACTCCCTTCATTTTGACTAGACTGCCCCTTTGTAGTGCAACTTTTTTTGATTGAAACACTACTTCTTCGTTTGCACTTTTGACCCCACAGCTGTGGGCGGGCTTTAGTGGGAGGTGTAGATGAAGCTTCACCAAATGGTCAGCCATTTTTTGAGTGTTTGGCTACAACCAATACTGTTCAGGCTTTCTTTCTGACACAAAGGAAGTCATAGCGGACACCTACAAAGAAGGACTGCGTGATGATGGCATCTCAGGTAAACAGCGCTAGGTGTTCTGCCGTCCAAATTCTACATAGCTAGTAGTTAGCTTCAGTGTCGGTTCATAACATTCTACCCTATTACATAAATAAATACCATAGAATGATAAATCATGCAAATTATTAGTCTGAAGTTAACCAAATGCAATATACGGTGTTTCCGCTGGAACATTTTCTTGCTTTGGGGGGAATGTTGTTGAGCTAGGGGGAGGGGCTTTTTCAAAATATTCCTATAGTTCAGCTCATTGATGGGGGGTGTTAAGGGAGAGGCACATGCAGGTAGCTAGATGCCCTCCTCTGTTTGCTCCATCTCTTCTCTTCTTTCTTCCTCTCACCTTTCTTCCTATTCCCCCCTCTCCAGCTATTCACTCTTCCTATTCCCTCCATCTATTCTCTCCTCTTCCAATTCCCTCCTCCATCTATTCTCTCCTCTTCCAATTCCCTCCTCTCCATCTATCCTCTCCTCTTCCAATTCCCTCCTCTCCATCTATTCTCTCCTCTTCCTATTCCCTCCTCTCCTTCTCATCTTTACTTTCTTCCTCTCTCCTCTCTTTTTTCCTCTCCTCTATGCTCTGGTAGGCTACTAATCTGTTTCTCCTAATTAATAAGGATTTTTAGGGTCAGAAAAATTAATAATTTAATTCAGAATTTCATCAGAATAGCTGAAGTTACCTAACACTATTGTCCTTGCTCCCCCTTCCTCCTTTGCTGCAACAGATTAAAATATTTCAACAGACACAACTTAAAGAAGAATCACATCAAAAATGCATCCATTTACGTCACAATTAATGTTGTATGAACAACTAGCAAGCATGGCAAAATAGTACTGTTAGCTAGCAAAATTTGCTCTGCCTTACGTCATTGTTTCTCAGTATAACTGGGGATACAATT
Organism: Esox masquinongy; assembly: GCA_016801175.1. Lineage (NCBI taxonomy): Eukaryota > Metazoa > Chordata > Actinopteri > Esociformes > Esocidae > Esox > Esox masquinongy. The sequence continues at coordinate 85,694 of JACXGI010000487.1, forward strand.
GTGGCAGCAATATTGATTGCTACACCTAAATGAGGTGAGAATAAGTGTTTTAACTGAAAAGTTATCTAATTAATGTAGTCAAGCAAACAAACGACTGGTACCCTCAATGTGCGTTCCTAGGATGATCTCCTTCCTTCTAATGAGGCATACACTTTAAAATAATGTTTCGCGCACAGGGAGAACGATGGTCGGTACATAATCAGAGAATGCGGTCAGTATCTGTGCTTCTCGTACAGCTCATCTGCATAGAGCGTATTGGTGGCTCCAATTACTATGAAAGTATGATATGTGTTGCTCAAAATGCATGCAGAAAAAGCACAACAAGCTAAATAGCCTTAAGAAATATGTTGTACCCTGACAAATTATTTGTCCAACAAATCGTTTTGATTATAGATTTACACAGTAAAATGAATGCAACAGAATCACTGATATAGCTACGAACACCTGTTCTCAGCTGAATACTTCTAACTTTCATTCATGGGAACTCATAAGAAGTCATGTCTTATCTGTTTCTTATTTGAGATATAATTATATTTCATGACAGTGTGTTTCCATTAGCTAATGATGCATACAGTAGGCCTACTTTAAAACACACACTTGCACTCAGTGTTCTCATACACATAATAAAGTTATGCTCAAAAGTTTGCATACCCTTGGAGAATTGGTAATATATAATAATCTATATTTGTAGAGCACTTTTCGAAATCATGTAAAAAAGTGCTTCATAATGCAAGGACAATAAAATACACATAAAGTAAATAACAAGATACATGATAAAAGCAAGGCCACTACTTAAGAAATTAAAATACAGTTAAAAGAAAAGAAAAAAATAAAGTCAGTTAAAATCAGGAAAGGCTCTCGTATAAAAGTATGTTTTAAGAAGGGCCTTAAAAACCTCTTGAATGAAAAGTACCCCAGATATGGGGTACTTAGAACCTTAGAACGGTTCCCCCTTTCAAATATGCTGCGGTAGTTGTTGATCTGCCCTCTCCGCCAGAGTACAACATCTCTGGTATAGGTCTTACTTCCTTTTATGGGCATACAGAGTTTTATGACCCTCCCTCCCCAGCGCGTGACCACAGCTCGTGACTTTACAGCTTCCACTTGTAAACAAAAGAGCTATCCGACGAACAGAGTCTAAAGTTTAATTCACAATGAAGTCAGACACTCCATCAATCATAAGGACATATATTTTGGATGCCTGGGACTTACCTTTATCGATCCAGACATCTCAGAGGCGACATCTTTATTGGAAAACAACTTTCCTCTTACAAGGTAAGCTCTGGTTTGGTCTGTGCTTGAGATAAAGCTTCCAGTTCGGTACCAAATTAATTGCTAGGTTCTTAGAACCTTAACCAGCCTATTGGCAATGTTATCCGATCATGTATGACTGATAAAACATATCAATTGTCCGGAGACTCTGCATCCGTATTTACGCGATGGATGTCCTATTTTCGTCAAGCGTTCTGTTTGAGTTGAAGCTAATGCTCAGTTAGCATAGCTTTGGGTTGGATTGACAAGTCTAGTAGCCAATTTGATTGTCCCTTCAGTGGTAGGGAGATTTCCCAGGCGGGGGAGGGCCTCTATATGGCTCCTCATTGCGCCATATAATAGGTCGAAGGTCCCATGGAAAGTCAATGGGATCAGAATGTTTGTGTTTTATTGTAGAAAATGGTTCTATAATAGTTCTATACTAAACAAATAGCATTAAAAACATTACAGATGTACATCAAACAGTGGAATGATATAATTTACAGATTTGAAGTAAAGGGATACTCGGAAATGGCTCTTGACACCACTTACTAAAATAGCTGCCCAGATCTAGCACTTATGTCTATCAATCCCCAATTTTTTTCTGATAATTTTGACATGTTTGGGTATCCATAGGATGTGTGTATAGCTGAGAATATCAATATTTGAGTTTTAGCCTGTCCATGAAATAATAGAAAAAGTAAAAAGTTTTTTTTTTGTTGTGTGTTCACACTGTGCATGTCTTGACAACATATGTGCACATAAATTGCAGTTATAATGGGTAATGGCAGTATAGGCGGAAATCTCAATTTCTTCATTTACACTCAACAGGTTTAAAGGAATTCACTGATTCAGCCGTACCATACAAATGGTACAAATGTATCAGACATATCTAAAACACTCCCCCAAATAGTCATTAGCATTACTTTACCTTGGCAAACATAATGAACACAAAGGACAGGAACTATCCCACTTAATCAATGCAAAATTATCGAATGGACAGGGTGTTGCTGCCAATTGTTGACATGCAACAAGGACAATCATTTCTACAACATTCTTGTGAAGTTTGACTCATACCCCGTACGGTACAATAAAGCATATCAGCCTATTCTGCCCTTTATGGGGAACAGGGGAAATCCAATCACTACAGTTAAATGTTCACAATATCATGCATTTAGTTACACTCCAGTTTGCTCAGAGTTTCACACCTCTCCAAGTGAGCTCAGGAGTGTGGGGCTAATGGCCCACACCTGGTGTTCCAGATCTTTAGAGAAGAAAACGTTACCCAGGACACTGATTAACATCACCAAGGGTCTGTTGGAGACTTGGTGGGGCCAGACGTACCTCTTCGTCGAATACACTTCCACTCTTCCTCAACAGACATTTCTCATTACACTACATGAGCAGGCAAAACACATGTCTTAGAGTTCTTATGGGATTCACATTCAACTGTAGGTCATAATAGAATGGCACAATCACAAAACAAAACATGGCAACAAAGAAAAAAATGAACTGACCTCTGTTCAAAAGTCTGCATACCCTTAGTTCTTAATACTTTGTATTACCCCCTATAGCACCAATGACAGCGTGCAGTCTTTTGAAATAGTTGTCTATGAGGACCAGAATTCTTGCAGTTGGTATAGCTGCCCATTCGTCTTGGCAAAATGCCTCCAGGTAGTGATGGCCATTCGAGGCTTCATTAGCGTTATTTTAGCAGCAGGATATTATGCTGGCAGAACAGAACAAGAACAGACAAGAACAACATTGGAAAGGACATAAAATGTTATAAAAATAAAATGTACAGACTAGATTGGATTTTATTTTGAAAAAGAAAATCTGAGTTAGCACTGCTAGCATAATATCCTGCTGCTAGAAGAACGGTAATGAAGCCTCGAATGGCCATCACTACCTCCAGGTCATGCAAAGTCTTTGGTTACCTTGCATGAACTGCATGTTTGAGATCTCCCCAGAGTGGCTCGATGATATTAAGGTCAGGAGACTGTGATGGCCACTCCAAAACCTTTACCTTTTTCTGCTGTAACCACTGGAGGGTCAACGTGACCTTGTGCTTAGGGTCACTGTCGTGTTGGAAAGTCCAAGAGTGTCCCATGCGCAGCTTTCATGCAGAAGAATGCAAATTGTCTGGCAGTATTTTCTGATAACATGCTGCATTCACCTTGCCATCAATTTTCACAAGATTCCCTGTGCCTTTAGAGCTCACACACACTCAAAACATCAGTGAGACACCACCATGCTTCACGGTGGGGATGGTATTCTGTTCACTATAGGGCCTTGTTGACCCCTCTCCAAACATAGCGCTTATGGTTGTGACCATAAAGCTCTATTTTGGTATCGTCACTTCAAATTATAGTGTGCCAGAAGCTGTGAGGCGTTACAAGGTGTTGTCAGGCATATTGTAACCAGGCTTTGTTGTGGCATTGGCGCAGTAAAGGCTTCTTTCTGGCAACTCGACCATGCAGCTCATTTTTGTTCAAGTATCGTTGTATTGTGCTCCTTGAAACAAACACACCGTCTTTTTCCAGAGCAGCCTGTATTTCTCCTGAGGTTACCTGTGGGTTTTTCTTTGCATCCCAATAATTCTTCTGGCAGTTTTGGCTGAAATCTTTCGTGGTCTACCTGACCTTGGCTTGGTATTTCCACTTCTTAATAAGTGGTTGAAAAGTACTGACTGGCATTTGCAAGGCTTTGGATATCTTTTTATATCCTTTTTCATCTTTATAAATTTACATTACTTTGTTGCGCAGGTCTTTTGACTGTTATTTTCTGCTCCCCATGGCTCAGTATCTAGCCTGCTCAGTGCATCCACATAAGAGCTAACAAACACATTGACTATTTATACACAGACTAATTGCAATTTAAAAATCCACAGGTGTAGGATATTTACCTTTAATTGCCATTTTCACCTGTGCGTGTCACCTTATGTGTCTGTAATAAGGACATACATTCAAGGGTATGTAAACTTTTGATCAGGGCCATTTGGGTGATTTCTGTTATCATTATGACATAAAAAGGAGTCAAACAACTATGTGATAATAAATGGCTTCATATGATCACTATCCTAAAATAAAAGACAGTTATTTTGCATGATCAGTCATATTTTCTAAATCATTGCCACTGTTAATGAGAACACATATACACAAATGATATATAGACGGATCAGCCATAACATTATGACCACCTGCCTACTATTGTGTAGGTCCCCCTTTTCCTGCCAAAATAGCCCTGACCCGTAGAGGTATGGACTCCACTAGACCTCTGAAGGTGTGCTGTGGTATCTGGCACGAAGACGTTAGCAGTAGAACTTTTAAGTCCTGTGAGTTGCAAGGTGGGGCCTCGATGGATCGGACTTGTTTGTCCAACACATCCCACAGATGCTCTATTGGATTGAGATCTGGGGAATTTGGAGGCCAAGTCAACACCTTGAACTCGTTGTTGTGTTCCTCAAACCATTCCTGAACCCTTTTTGCTTTGTGGCAGGGCGCATTATCCTGCTGAAAGAGGCCAATGCCATCAGGGAATACCGTTGCCATGAAAGGATGCACATGCTCTGCAACAATGCTCAGGAAGGTGGTACGTGTCAAAATAACATCCACATGAATGGCAGAACCCAAGGTTTCCTAACCGAACATTGCCCAAAGCATCACACTGCCTCCACCGGCTTGACTTCTTCCCGTAGTGCATCCTGGTGCCATGTGTTCTTCAGATAAGTGACACACACGCACTCGGCCATCCACGTGCTGTAAAAGAAAATGCGATTCATCAGACCAGGCCACCTTCTTCTATTGCTCCATGGTCCAGTTCTGATGCTCACGTGCCAATTGTAGATGCTTTTGGCAGTGGACAGGGGTCAGCATGGGAACCCGGACTGGTCTGCGGCTACGCAGCCCCATACGCAACAAATTGCGATGCACTGTGTGTTCTGACACCTTTCTATCAGTACCAGCATTAACTTTTGTCTGTTGGGTCGGACCACACGGGCCATCCTTCACTCCCCACGTGCATCAATGAGCCTTGGCTGCCCATGACCCTGACGCCGGTTCACCGCTTTTCCTTCAATTGGACCACTTTTGATAGGTACTGACCACTGAAGACCGGGAACACCCCACAGGGGCTGCAGTTTTGTAGATGCTCTGACCCAGTCTTCTAACCATCACAATTTGGCCCTTGTCAAAGTCGCTCAGATCCTTATGCTTGCCCATTTTTCCTGCTTCTAACACATCAACTTTGAGGACAAAATGTTCACTTGCTGCCTAATAAATCCCACCCACTGACAGATGCCATGATAATGAGATTATCAGTGTTATTCACGTCATCTGTAAGCGGTCATAATTTTATGGCTGATCAGTGTATATGACAACACTGAATGCAAGTGTGTGTTAATATTTACATCACTGTCTTCTACGGAATGTAATATAGTAGAATGCAATGAACCGACACTGAATTGTAGGAGCTTCACTACTAGCTATGTAGGAATTGGACAGAAGAAATCTGTGCTGCTTACTAGTCAAGAGGCTCAAAGGCTTTTTAGAGATCTACTGTACAGTGTTTCCTGTTATCCAGACTATGAATCACATCATTTAAAAGCAAGGAAGCAGCAGAGAGTGCTTAGCTGCTCATTTACCAGGGATTATAAGACTTCAGCTAGGCAACAGAATTTAGAAATAGGCCAGTAAACTATTTAGACCTGCAGGGTAACCACCTTTATGAAGTATAAGTACATAGAACATTTGTAAACAGAGAATGTGTAGTGTCCATTAACAATTATATGTCTTCTTCTGTGCCTGTCATATGTGTTGTTTCGCAGGGTTCCAACCTGGGTCCAATCCTGGGTCCAATCCTGTTTTCTCTGTATATGCTTCCGTTAGGTAGTATAATTCAGCAGCATAACATTTCTTTTCATTGTTATGCAGATGATACGCAGTTGTATCTGTCGGTTAAGCCAAATGACTTGAGCAAGTTGTGTGTTCTGCATAAATGCCTGGAAGATGTTACAAACTGCATGCCCAATAATTTTCTTCAGTTAAACACTGATAAAACCGAAGTTTTAATTATTGGCCCCCAATCTATTTCAGATGAAGTTTGGTCTGCTCTAGGATCGCCAGCAAAATATACTGTGCCTGTGGCCAGAACTTTGGGAGTTTTCTTTGATCCAGACATATAATTTGAATATAACACAAATAAACTGGTACAGTCCTGCTCTTAAAAACTTAGCCAAAATAAGATCGGTTTTATCTTTTGAGGACACTGAGAAAACGATATATACTCTCATTTCATCTCACCTAGACTGCTGTAATGCTTTGTTTACATGCCTCAACAATAAGTCCCTAGGTAAACTCAATGTTGTACAGAAATCAGCTGCCAGAATTCATACAAGGACAAAGACATTCTTACAAGGACATTCATACAAGGACGAAGGTCTCATATAACCCCACTGTGGGCGGCTCTATATTGGTTACCTGTGAATTTCAGAGTAGATTTTGAAATTCTACTTACCACTTTTAAGACACTATATGGTCTGGCACCTGATTACATTAGTGACATGCTCAACCCATACTGCACTGTTAGGCCTCTCAAGTCAGCTGAAAAGGGACTGGCTGTCCTGGAGTCTAGGCTGAAAACTAAAGGGAACAGGGCCTTTGCTATACAGGCCCCTAGATCCTGGAACAGCCTACCACAGAATGTCAGAGATGCTATGTCAGTGCATTCTTTTAAATCTTACCTATAAAATAAGTTTTATAAGATCGCTTTTACGAATATTTTATCATTGTGATTTTATATTTTGTTTATTCCTTTTACTTCTTTTACTTTTTTTAAATAATATATGTTTTTATATATGCAGCTCTGGAAAAAATTAAGAGACCACTGCACCTTTTTCTTTCCATTCTAAAAAAGTTGAAAAGGAAGGTTTTGAGTAAGGAACAGAAGGGTTAAAATTAAGAGATCACTGCAAATTGAACACTTCTGTTCTTCACTCAAAACTTTCCTTTTTAACTTTTTTGAAATGGAAAGGAAAAGGTGCAGTGGTCTCTTAATTTTTTCCAGTGCTGTATTTTCATTTTATTGTATTTCTATTTTTATTGTGTGTAAAGCACTTTGTGTAACTCTACTAGAAAAGTGCTATACAAATAAAGCTATTATTATTATTGGCCATGTTCCAGATTTTTGGTATGATACCTGACAAAATTGTCAAGTTGAAAACATGTGTCAGTGAATCTGCAATAAAGGGACCAGTGAGCTACAGAATAAAGGGGTCCGTTTTTTCCAGGCCCGATTTTTCGGCCTAAGGAGTTCAGATAGCTCTTTTGAAAACAACGGATTTGAGTGATCTCTTACTCCTTGATATTTAAGTGCATCAGCCTAAGCCCTGCACATGCTTTAAATTGTAATAGAATGTCCACTTTAGCATAATCCAAGGTAACCTTAACAGAAGTAGGGTTGAACTCAGTGGTGGCCTTCATAATGGATACAGTTATAACATTACCAACCATTATTACTGGGTCTAAATTTGCTACATGGTAAAACACTTCACTGCGAGTGAATTGGGAATGAAGACATGGACTGACTGACTCTTCATTTCCATAGTGCTGCAGCAATATTGTATGACAATATCCTTGCACCTCTCTTGTTTGGATGCCGAACAGCCCTCTTCGGAAACTGGGGTCTTTCCCAGCACAAATCAAAGTTGTAAATAAAATCAAAGCCATATTTCCAGCACTTCTAATTAAGTCAGACCTGCAAGTATAGTAGTCTACTGAAATGACCACAACCAGGCCCATAAGACGGAATAGGACCAGAGATCAGAGTCTGTTTCCTGTTTTTTGTAGCGCCACAAATAAAGGCCTAAAATGCAATTTCATAACTTCAGACTGTTGCAGCCTAGTATCGTTTTGGCAAATACTGCTCCGGAAAAAATTAAGAGACCACTGCACCTTTTTCTTTCCTTTCCAACAAAGTTACAAAGGAAGGTTTTGAGTGAGGAACAAAAGGGTTAAAATTAAGAGACCACTGCAAATTGAACGCTTCTGTTCCTCACTCAAAACTTCCCTTTTCAACTTTTTTGGGTAACCCTTCAAATTACAGCCCGTTACTTACAGGGTAGTTCCCACGTAACTACATAGTAACAAGAATGTAAGTACGTGGTAAGAATGGGTAGTTATGTAGGAACAATGTAGGTGTTACGTGTACTTATATGAATGAAGAACACTTATCTGTTGGGTGTCCTACAGCCCCCAATGCTTCTCCTCATAATAGGCACCCACATTAACCTTTTTTTCTCCAATAAGCCGGATTGAAAGCGCTCCAATGTAGGCTATTATTTCATCGCATTTAAAGCGAGAAGCTGACGAATGAAATGGATAGGCTTAACAAATAAGAGTTTGTCAGATTTTACTGTTGTTGAGGACAATTAAACTCTAACATTAGAAGGCATACTTTAATGTAGATAACCAAAGGTGCCTGGCTCACAATGCAAATCTCCTAAATGTTGTGTTGTTTCAAAATGTAGATACAAATAAGATCCATTAGCTTGTGGTGGAAATACACATTAAAACTAATCTATTTCATAATAACACCTGATAAAAAGATGTGGTAAATTATCATTTGTTTTCAGTTAATACTCCATAACATACCTTCACGCCATCATCCTGTTGTAGCTTATTCTTTCCTATACCTTGTGAACTTCACCCTTACTTACCATGTAAGTTCCTAGTAAGTCCATCATCTTTAACTAGTTCTTATACGGTACCAACAACACTTACAATGTAAGTACTAGCAAAGAGGGCTGTAATTTGAAGCGGTGTCCGTTCCAACATAGTTACAGTATAGTTACAAGGAAAGAGGGCTGTAATTTGAAGCGGTGTCCGTTCCCACGTAGTTACAGTGTAGTTACAAGGAAATAAGGCTGTAATTTGAAGCGGTGTCTCTTCCCACGTAGTTACAGTGTAGTTACAAGGAAAGAGGGCTGTAATTTGAAGTGGTGTCCGATCTCACGTAGTTACAGTGTAGTTACAAGGAAAGAGGGCTGTAATTTGAAGCGGTGTCCGTTCCCACATAGTTACAGTGTAGTTACAAGGAAAGAGGGCTGTAATTTGAAGCGGTGTCCGTTCCCACGTAGTTACAGTGTAGTTACAAGGAAAGAGGGCTGTAATTTGAAGCGGTGTCCATTCCCACGTAGTTACAGTGTAGTTACAAGGAAAGAGGGCTGTAATTTGAAGCGTTGACAGTTCCCACGTAAATACACTGTAGTTACAAGGAAAGAGGGCTGTCTGATTCACAATAGTTAAAACATGTAACACCTCAAACTAATTAATTAATGACAATTTAAAATGAAAGGGTATGTTCAAAATAAAATAAACCTAAGATGGAAATTAATCAAAACCAAATCTAGATATCTGCACCATTTGGATAGAGATATAATGACATTTAAAAAACATCTGTCAATTATAAACATTTTATTAAAACAAATAAAAACAATCAAATACTATTACAAACAACTACTGTACCACCACTGCTATCTGAACCTTCTGTTTTTAAATATATATATATACATATATATATATATATTTAAAAACAAAATTATAAACGCAACACTTTTGTTTTTGACCCCATTCATCATGAGCTGAACTCAAAGATCTAAGACTTTCTCTATGTACACAAAAGGCCTATTTCTCTCAAATATTGTTCACAAATCTGTCTAAATGTGTGTTAGTGAGCACTTCTCCTTTGCCGAGATAATCCACCCAACTCACAGGTGTGGCATATCAAGATGCTGATCAGACAGCATGAGTATTGCGCAAGTGTGCCTTAGGCAGGCCACAATAAAAGGCCACTCGAAAATGTGCAGTTCCATCACACAGCACAATGCCACATATGTCGCAAGTTTTGAGGGAGCATGCAATTGGCATGCTGACTGCAGGAATGTCCACCAGAGCTGTTGCCCGTGAATTGAATGTTCATTTCTCTACCATAAGCCGTCTCCAATGGCGTTTCAGAGAATTTGGCAGTACATCCAACCGGCCTCACAACCGCAGACCACATGTAACCACACCAGCCCAGGACCTCCTCATCCAGCATCTTCACCTCCAAGATCGTCTGAGACCAGTCACCTGGACAGCTGCTGCAACAATCGGTTTGCATAACCAAAGAATTTCTGCACAAACTGTCAGGAACCGTCTCAAGGAAGCTCATCTGCATGCTCGTCGTCCTCATCGGGGTCTCGACCTGACTGCAGTTCGTCATCGTAACCGACTTGAGTGGGCAAATGCTCACATTCGATGGCGTCTTTGGAGAGGAGTTCTCTTCAAGGATGAATCCCGGTTTTCACTGTACAGGGCAGATGGCAGACAGCGTGTATGGCGCCGTGTGGGTGAGCGGTTTGCTGATGTCAACATTGTGAATCGAGTGGCCCATGGTGGCGGAGGGGTTATGGTATGGGCAGGCGTGTGTTATGGACAATGAACACAGGTGCATTTTATTGATGGCATTTTGAATGCACAGAGATACCGTGACAAGATCCTGAGGCCCATTGTTGTGCCATTCATCCACGACCATCACCTCATGTTGCAGTATGATAATGCACGGCCCCATGTTGCAAGGATCTGTACACAATTCCTGGAAGCTGAAAACATCCCAGTTCTTGCATGGCCAGCATACTCACCGGACATGTCACTCATTGAGCATGTTTGGGATGCTCTGGATCGGCATATACGACAGTGAGTTCCAGGTCCTGCCAATATCCAGCAACTTCACACAGCTATTGAAGAGGAGTGGACCAACATTCCACAGGCCACAATCAACAACCTGATCCACTCTATGCGAAGGAGATGTGTAAATGGTGATCATACCAGATACTGACTGGTTTTCGGACTCACCCGGACCCCCCCAATACAGTGAAACTGAAGTGTTGCGTTTATAATTTTGTTCAGTATATATATATATATATATACACACACACACACACACACAGTGGATGTGAAAAGTCTACACACCCCTGTAAAAATGCCAGGTTTTTGTGATGTAAAAGAATGAGACAAAGATAAAACATGTCAGAACTTTTTCCACTTTTAATGTGACCTATAATGTGAACAATTCAATTGAAAAACAAACTGAAATCTTCGAAGGGGAAAAATGAAAAATAAAAACCTTACAAAAACCTGGTTGCATAAGTGTGCACACCCTCTTATAACTGGGGATGTGGCTGTGACCAGAATTAACCAATCACATTCAAACTCATGTTAAATAGAAGTCATTACACACCTGCCATAATTTAAAGTGACTCTGATTAATCACAAATAAAATTCAGCTGTTCTAGTAGGATTTTCCTGACATTTTCTTAGTTGCATCTCAGAGCAAAAGCCATGGTCCGCAGAGAGCTTCCAAAGCATCAGAGGGATCTCATTGTTGAAAGATTTCAGTCAGGAGAAGGGTACAAAAGAATTTACAAAGCATTAGATATACCATGGCACAACATATATGATTTCAGTAAAATTTGAGCAGACAACGGTAAATTATAAAAAAAAATTTATGCTCACAGTTGTTTTTGTTATTGTCAGTGACGAGTCCCGTAATTGCATACTAAACTTTTTTTTTTTACTGAACTTCTCTATACAGGGCGAGATCTCCTCTAAGAGGGAAGACTTTAGGACTCCCCCTCCATACAAAGCTGGATAGAGGCTGTGTGGTTACACAGAATTTCAAATGGCGTACATGGACAGCACACCGGACCAGCAAAGCAAACTTTTTGGATATATACATGAACTCCGAATTGCTTACAATTTTAAATAAATAAATATATATATTTAAAAAGAGAAGATTCAGATAGCAGTGGTGGTACAGTAGTTGTTTGTAATAGTATTTGATTGTTTATTTTTGTTTTAATAAAACGTTTATAATTGACAGATGTTTTTTTAAATATCATTATATCTCTGTCTAAATGGTGCAGATATCTAGATTTTGTTTTGATCAATTTCCATCTTAGGTTTATTTTATTTTGAACATACCCTCTCATTTTAAATTGTCATTAATTAATTAGTTTGAGGTGTTACATGCTTTAACCATTGTGAATCAGACTCTGCTTCATTCAACTACACCAAAACGTACTTGCTTAGCAGATGTAACTACTATGTATCTATGTGGAAACAGACACTGCTTCAAATTACAGCCCTCTTTCCTAGTACTTACACTGTAACTACAGGGGAACAGACACTGCTTTAAATTACAGCCCTCTTTCCTTGTAACTACACTGTAACTACGTGGGAAGAGACACCGCTTCAAATTACAGCCTTATTTCCTTGTAACTACACTGTAACTACGTGGGAACGGACATCACTTCAAATCACAGCCCTCTTTCCTTGTAATTACACTGTAACTACGTGGGAACGGATACCGCTTCAAATTACAGCCGTCTTTCCTAGTACTTACATTGTAAGTGTTGTTGGTACCGTATAAGAACTAATTAAAGATGATGGACTTACTAGGAACTTACATGGTAAGTAAGGGTGAAGTTCACAAGGTATAGGAAAGAATAAGCTACAACAGGATGATGGCGTGAAGGTATGTTATGGAGTATTAACTGAAAACAAATGATAATTTACCACATCTTTTTATCAGGTGTTATTATGAAATAGATTAGTTTTAATGTGTATTTCCACCACAAGCTAATGGATCTTATTTGTATCTACATTTGGAAACAACACAACATTTAGGAGATTTGCATAGCGAGCCAGGCATCTTTGGTTATCCACGTTAAAGTATGCCTTCTAATGTTAGAGTTTAATTGTCCTCAACAACAGTAAAATCTGACAAACTCTTATTTGTTAAGCCTATCCATTTCATTCGTCAGCGTCTCGCTTTCAACGCGACTAAATAATAGCCTACATAGGAGCGCTTTCGATCCGGCATATTGGAGAAAAAAACGTTAATGTGGGCGCCTATTATGAGGAGAAGCATTGGGGGCTGTAGGACACCCAACAGATAAGTGCTTTCTGTGGCTTGATTCATAACACGCATCTATAATCAACTGATACATTTGTGATTGATGTCAACGCGGCTTTTGGTTTGGCAAGAACCGATTGCCCAAAGCGTGTGTTGGCGGTGAAAAGTTGCGCAAAGCGAAGAAATGCGCATCATCTTTCTTTTCTCTTAAATCCTTAAGTCTGGGAGCGAACTTGCAATAAAATAATTAGTTGAGTCACATTTAAATGGTAAATTCTTAAGCACGAATTAGAATGAAAATTATATACTTTCAAAATTGCTTTTTTATCACTTGTCTGTTTACTAAGTAGTTCTGGAGTAGTATCGTTCTTCGTTCATATAAGTACACGTAACACCTACATTGTTCCAACATAACTACCCATTCTTACCACGTACTTACAATCTTGTTAATACGTAGTTACGTGGGAACTACCCTGTAAGTAACAGCCTGTAACTTGAATGCTGTCCCAATACACCAGGAATCTTACCCTTGATGTAAAGCACTCCTACACCAGGGAAACACTTAGCTCGATAACTGTCTACCTTGACAATAGAGCCCCTAAGACAACAGTCTTCTGACCCAAGGGGCTGCATTTTGGAGCAACTTGTGGGACTTTGTTGGTTAAATGTGAAATCATTGTTAGAATTGGAGTTACTTTTAGGTTCAGGCGTTAGAGGTTAGGTGTAAAGTTAAGGTTAGGTGTTAGAATTTGGTTAAGTGCCTCATAAAGGTTAGGCTATGGAGTTAAGTTTAGGTAATTTAATCGTTATAGTTAGTGGATTTCTTTGTGGGGACCAAAGTATCCAAGTATAATTTTTTTGGTCCCCACAAAGAAATCCACTAACTATAACTATAACGAAAATCAAAGGTGTGTGTATGTATATGTGAGTTTCTGTCCTCAGTGATGGTGTTTGCAGGATCACTTGAGCATGGACAGGAGATCCTGAGCAATACTGGGTTTCTGAATTTTCTTTCTGTATGTGTGTCTGTGTGCATACACTATGTGTATCAGTTTAAACCAGATAAACCTCGTGATCCCTGGGCTCCTTCTCTTCCCTTGGGTCCGATGGGGCCGATGGCCCCCGGGGCTCCACTCCTTCCTGCAAAACCTCTTTCCCCTTTTTCTCCTGGAAAACCTGGACACCCTGTCTCTCCCTGATAGAAAAAAAATATAAAAATAAGGCAAGAGTGGAGAGTACATTTTAATCTGTGACCCTGTCTCATTGCAACAACATTTAACAGATTTGGTAAAAAATAGATGATCCTGGCAACACTTAATCCAATTTTTGCATTGCCCATGGGAGAGGCATCCAGCTGCAGCCCCGCAGACGCAATGCTTGCTAAAACCACTAGTCATTAAAACACAGCTGGCTAAACAAGTTAGGTTTTGTCATTCTTTTTATTTTTAAGTGTCCAAGTCTTACACTGAATGAGGTAATTTTCTTATTGCTTTTGAGAATGCAAACAGTACAGGGTTCCTACTGGTCATGGAATTTCTGGAATATCATGGGATTTTAAAAAGTATATTCCAGACATGGAAAGTCAGGGGATTTTATAATTTTTTAGACCAAGTCATGGAATATCAGGGAATGTTGCAGCATGATTAAATTTTAGTTGCCATTTATCAAAATGTATTTTCCAAGCAGTATTCTTAATACGGGTTATTTCACGCATTTCCAGTATTGCGTATTGTTATGGTTGGGCTATTTAATTGTTCAGCGTCCATTTATCTCCTTCCCGTTTGTCAACTGGCAATCACTTCAGTCAAGATATGAGGCCTCCTGTACCTGCTAATAAAGGCAAACATGCCAGGAAAATGTAAATTTCAAGAGCTTTGGCTACATAATGATGACTTCAAAGACTGGGTGTTAAAAGTAGATGACAGCAAAATTAAATGTAAAGTTTGTAAAACTACTATCGATCTATCAAATATGGGAGACAGAGCACTTTGTAGCCACGCAAACAGTAAGAAGCATGCTACCCGCATGAAGCCAACAGGAACATCATCTTAATGATGATCAAAATAGTGCATTACACCGATCAGCCATAACATTATGATCACCTGCCTAATATTGTGTAGGTCCCCATTTTGCCGCCAAAACAGACCTGACCCATCAAGGCATGGACTCCACTAGACCTCGGAAGGTGTGCTGTGGTATCTGGCACCAGGACATTAGCAGCAGATCCTTTAAGTCCTGTCAAGTTGCGAGGCGGGGCCTCCATTGATCGGACCTGTTTGTCCAGCACATCCCACAGATGCTCGATTAGATTGAGATCTGGGGAATTTGGAGGCCAAGTTAACACCTCGAACTCGCTGTTGTGTTCCTCAAACCATTCCTGAATAATTTTTGCTTTGTGGCAGGGCACATTATTCTGCTGAAAGAGGCCAGTGCCATCAGGGAATACCGTGGTCATGAAAGGGTGCACATGGTCTGCAACAATGCTTAGGTAGGCGGTACATGTCAAAGTAACATCTACATGAATGGCAAGACCCAGGGTTTCCCAGTCAAACATTGCCCATCACACTGCCTCCGCCGGCTTGCCTTCTTCCCATAGTGCATCCTGGTGCCATGTGTTCTCCAGGTAAGCGACACACACGCACCCAGCCATCCATGTGATGTAAAAGAAAACGTGATTCATCAGACGAGGCCACCTTCTTCCATTGCTCCATGGTCCAGTTCTGATGCTCACGTGCCCATTGTAGGCACATACGCAACAAACTGCGATCAACTGTGTGTTCTGACACCTCTCTATCAGTACCAGCATTAACTTTTTCAGCAGTTTGAGCTACAGTAGCTCGTCTGTTGGATCAGAACACACGGGCCAGCCTTCACTCCACACATGCATCAATGAGCCTTGGCCGTCCATGACCCTGTCACCGGTTTACCAATTTTCCTTTCTTGGACCACTTTTGATAGGTACGGACCACTGCAGACCGGGAACACCCCACAAGGGCTGCAGTTTTAGAGATGCTCTGACCCAGTCGTCTAGCCATCACAATTTGGCCCTTGTCAAAGTCGCTCAGAGCCTTATGCTTCCCATTTTTCCTGCTTCTAACACATTAACTTTGAGGACAGAATGTTCACTTGCTGCCTAATATATCCCACCCACTGACAGGTGCCATGATAACAAGATTATCAATGTTATTCACTTCACCTGTCAGTGGTCATAATGTTATGGCTGATCGTTTTATGTTTAAGCAGGGAAACAGTTTTGTACTGAAAACATCTGTGAACTAGTAAATAAAGCTCACAAATTGATGTGCTTAAAATACTTTGGGCTGGTTTTTGTCTGCTCAGTGTTCTGCATATAGGCTGCTTGTTTTTCCGCTCATTATAGGTCTTTGAAATTCAGCTTTTTAGTCAGTGGAAGTCAGGGAAAAGTCAGGGAATTTGACAATTGACTTAGAGTGGGAACCCTGAGTACAAACAGTAGATCAGATATCATTGGTAAGAAAATGTGTTGTTTTTTGTTAATTTATTGACTATGTCAGCATTCAAATAGATTGTAACATCAGTCACGATTTTTATTTGAAAGATAAACATGGATAGAAAGCACACATTAAAAAACGTTCAAAGTGAAAAGGTCTTGAATCAGACATTTGAATTACACTACAGGCACCAATGCTTCTAACTTAAGCCTAATTCAGTACAAGCCCTTTGTACCTCTAGGACCAATAAGTCTTGTGATCACAACTCATGACTGCTGTTTTTCCAATCCAATATTTGGGATGGGATAGTTAGGAAGTTTCTGCATGACAGCCCTACATACAAATAACCAATGTCTGGCCCTTCAATGTGTCAGTGTGTCTCAGAAAATATGGGAGACAATGTGTATAAAAGTTTGCACTTGTAATAAAATGCAGTGCTGAATGATAGGCTGAATCTAAAGGTCTTAATACAGAAGCGGATGCCTGCATACATAGCACATCACCATTATCCAATACTGAAATAAAACTTAATTTCTATGCTGAGAAAACATACATGATTTGTTTCTATAAAAGAAACTTGAACTTCTTGAACTCCTAAAGAAATTCAGAAATGTGTGTTTTAAATGAAAGCTTGTCATCTAAACAAATTTATAGAATGGAACTTGTTCTGTACCAGAACTGTCCAGATCTAGTAATATTGAGATCATCCAAAACCTATGTTTTGGGACCATAGCATATACTTTGTTTTATTTGCACTTAGCACCAACCAATCTTCAATCAGTGAATTTTGTAGGAATTGGAAGTCAAGCTGTAAATGAGCAAACACTGCACAAGGAGCAGACAAACAGTTCTGTGTTATCAGCATAAAAATTACATTTACAGTTTCTCACTGAATTGCAGACATTAAAAAACAGACTGCAGAGTAAAACTGAATCCTGGGGAACTCTTCTGTTAACAATAAGAAAATCAGATTTGACCCAATCTGTTGTAATACCCAGAGTTCTTTCGCTAAGGTAATTTTGAAACCTCAAGCAAGTCTCTATGGCCAGGCCTCAGTTTTCTTTAGCAAGATTGAATGATCAACTGTATCAAAAGCCTCTAACAGGTCAATAATAAAGGAACACAATGCGATTTCTCGTTCAAGGAATTAGAAATATCTTTAACATTAACAAGTAATGTAGTTGCAGTAACCATTCTATGCTCAAATCACAAACCAGACTTACATCATTTCAAAAGCAATTTTCTGATGAGAACTGCATGTTTACTAAAGTCTCCAGGATTTTAGCAAAGCAAGACAGTTTAGATATAGGATGATAATTATCCAAGCCTGTAGTATCCCCACCCCTGTGTATTGGCAGCACCTGAGCGGTATTCTAAACCTTTGGATAGCTGGCTATGGCTGGTTAGTGTGGTGAAAATTTCATTATTTCATAGTACAATGCAATCATATTGCTTATTACTATGCTAAATAGAAATTCTAAGTATAATCAAGTACTTGAGTAGGGCTATTGTGTGTGTTTCTGCTCTGCTCATTTAAACAGGATATGCCTACAGCAGACAAGTATATCTTTGACTAATTTCTCAAGGGCTGTAGACATCTTGTTATGCCAAAGTCCGCAGAACAGCTTGTGAGCCATGTAGACTAACCATGCATGGGAGGGGGACACAGTGGGCTGTACTGAATGCATATCGGCTTGAGCTCAACCTCAACATCTCTTGACCTGACTCTGCTGAGAGAGTTGTTAACTGCTCCTGGTTTGCAAATCTTGAATAAACATTTACTTGTGAAAATAAAGCTACAGTCTGCCTTACACATTTATTGATTTCCATGACATTAGTCAAATTGTTAGTTCTCAATGTATGTGGTTAGCTGTAAGCTCTAAAAATGGCCACACTTTTTTCATAGCTATTGTACAGTACTGTAGATACAGTTGTCTGCAAAAGTTTGGGCACCCCTGAAAAAATATTTATTTAAAACAAACAGAAGATGAACTAAAATCCTGCTTCCAAATATCCAATGGTTGTTTTTTTTTTTCGCTGTCGGGTACTGGTTGTTGGTTGAATCTTGTAGACAGTGGTGTTTTGTGGCCCTGGATTCTGCCTTTTTTCCTGCATTCTTTTGCGGTCAGTGACACTCTTTTGTGGATGGTTGCGCTGCACTCTGTTGTTTTTTGCCATGTCCCTACTTGGTCTGGAGTTTGTCCTCTAGCCTTTTGGGGGCTCTAGCCTTTTGGGGGCCCTAAGAAAAATTTGATGAGCAGTGATTGTCCCCCTAGTGATTGGGGGCTCTAAGCGATTGCTTGTGTTGCTTATTCCTAGAACTGGCCCTACTTGAGCCCATCCCTTTGTGTCCGCTAACCAGCAGCACCTGCACTGTTGTGCATCTGTGTAGTCTTGACATAATCAACAGGACTGCTTGACTGCAAGGCTGTTTGAGGCTAGCTTATGGTTGGGGATTGCAACCATGTCTTGTGTTGTTTTGACTTGAACAATTGCTTCATTAGCAGAGGGCAGGGACTTGAGTCCATTGTCAACACAAAAGTCCCTCTACACATCGTTTTGCATCTGTGCCAAACTCAGATTGCCCATGTAGGAAAACAAGTCTAAGAATAAGTAGCAACAGCAGGTGAGGGGCTATTGCTGAATTCATGCACTGTCTTTCTATGACTCTCTGTGACTCTGGCACATGTACGAAGGGTGTATGGTGAGTACATGCCGTTGAGGCCAAAGAGGTCAAAGAATTTTGACCTAGCGAGCGACCTATTGCTTTGGTTGTCTCAGATTTTTGCTGCTTTGTTTGGTTGGTCTTTAGGATGAACCTTGATCTCCTTCCCGTCAAGCAATCAGGAGTTTGAACATTCCATGCAGGTGGCCCCGGATGGAGGGCTGTGACATGGTGTCTGTCACACTCTGCATACCGAACAGCTGCTTTACAATCTTTTGCAAGGTGATTGTTTTATAAGCAGCATTTGAGGCAAGAGTGTTTCTCTCTGAAAATAGTTTAATTCCTCAGTGCATTTAGCCCAAAAGCCTCTACAGTGTTTGAGTGGGTAGGGCTTTTTGTGAATGGGGTGCTGTCTTTCAAAATCTGATTTGCGGCTCTGGGATTTCAGCTGTGTTTGACGGAGTATGAGAGAGAGCTTTGTTTTTTTGAGCGGAGACAAAGCCTTTGGCCTGTCCATATTGTTTTATAGGATTCTCTGTCTCAGGGTTAACTACAGATCAGAGTGATCCTGGGGTCATTGCGTGTGTATGCTTCGCATCACATGAAGTTGGGGAAGAATTTGAAAGGTGGAAATTCTACTTGGTGCTTGAGCTTGTAGTTGGAGTCCAGAGACATCCATTTCTCTTGGAGGTTGTGGGGGAGTTTGTTGACAATGGATGTCACACCACTCACTGTGTCCAGGTAGGTGAGGCCAGGAAGTAGCCTCCTAGCTGTACAGAATATTTCTTTAAGCAGGTCTTTGAGTTTGCTTTCAGTTTGCAATTAAGGGTTCTTGATTGTTAATTTTGCTTGTCAAAGACAGCTTTCTCTATGGTTTCAGGACAGCCATAATACACTTCATTACGCAACCATGCTATTTTAGTCCTGCAACAGGGTCAATGATGTGAACAGCTCTTAGACTTTCAACATGTTCTGATGACTGAGGCCTAACCATTTGATCATTAGGATGCATTGATGATGCCGTCCAATCAAACATTTGAAACCGGAAAAATACTTGACAACAAAAGCTACAACTCGATATAATTGGTTAGAACATTACAGACGGGAAAATTTTTTTGGTGGGAGAAAATGAGTGAGACAGCAAAATCTTGTCAGACAACTCTAGGACACACGGAATCTGGAGTGTTATTTTCAGAAAAAGAACAAGAAAGTAATTTGAGGTAAGAAACTTGTAAAAAAAATAAGTTGTTAAATTGATTATCCCAGCAGATTGTCATTAATATCACTTTAAAGATTAAATTGATGTAGAGTGGATTTTGAGCACTGAACAATTACTGTTATGTTTGCCATGTTAGCTTATGCCTGTGAAATCAAATACCCTGCCCGATCTGTCTTAGCTACCATATTATTCCGTTTATGAATACAGAATTCAGAATAAAGTTTTTTTTAAATTGTTTTCATGAATAATTATATTGAAATCTATACTTTGCCTAGACAGAATAAAATATTTACTTTTTGGTCCAGTATCACTTTCCCTGATGATTTATCCATCATCCACTATACATATATTTGAAGGATAATCTAGACACAAGCAGCATGTGAAATTGTTTGCTGTATGTTGTGGGTAGACTACAGCCCTTTTTTTATAAAACAGCATGTGTTATGTGTTTATAAAACAGGTTGATAATTACAGTTTAATATTACTTATTTTTTGTTAAGTAGAGAAAGATGGATATGAAGGTGTGACACTTGCCTACTGCTGTCTAGTTTAAAAGAAAGGAGACCATGAACTCATTGACTGATTTATACTATCAGGCCTGTTAAGCCTGTATTCTTTACTCTCTCACTCACAGGCAGAGACTGGAAAGCCTGTACTACATCCTGCTGAAGCTGCAAAAGAGGCTTAAGGAACTATGACAACCTCACATGATGCACCATCACAGCCCAGGTAAGCACACTACGATAAGCCAGGGTAACAGGACAAGCAATAACACAGACAGGTGAACAATTACTGGCAGAGAATGAACATCACTTTTCCCCAAAATCCTGGTATATCGGATCACTGTGTTATTACATTTACCGTTAAAACAAGAAAGCCACTTGCACCCCAAACAATGACTTTCAAAAGCCGTAATATAAATTCTCAGACTACAAATAGATTTCTTGATATTCTTCCAGGCTCGCTCATTGATGACAGAGTAAATATATCCGCAAATGATCTAATCGAGGTTCTCAACACTGTGAAATACATTAGATATGGTTGCACCACTAAAAACCAAAGAAATGCACAAGAAACTTGCTACCTGGTACACAGACAATGCTAGAGCACTCAAGCAAGCCTCCAGAAAATTGGAGTGAAAGTGGCACTCCACCAAGTTGGAAGTATTCAGACTAGCTTGGATAGACAGTACACTACAATACCGAAAAGCACTCACATATGCTCAATCAGCTTATTTCTCCAACCTGATTGAGGTGAACAAAAACAATCCAAAATTTCTCTTTGATACAGTTGCAAAGTTAACAAAAAAGCAATGCTCAACAAGTGAAGTGGGTCTTCACTTCAGCAGTAATGAATACATGAACTTCTTTGATGAAAAGATCATCACCATTAGAAAACAAATAACTGACTCCTCCTTAAATAGGTATATTCCCCAAAATAGCAATTGTCCTGAGAATGACCTGAAACTCTCTGACCAGGTGTCAATGGGGACATTTGAATTTTTTGATCCTGAAAAAATGTGTTTCCAAACAACTGAATGCCTTCCTGAAGACAAATAACATTTATGAAATGCTCCAGTCCGGTTTCAGACCCCATCATAGCACTGAGACTGCGCTCAAGGTAACAAATGACCTTCTAATGGCCTCAGACAAAGGTTCCCCATCCGTGCTGTTGCTTCTTGATTTTAGTGTTGCCTTTGACACTATTGATTATTCCCTTCTCTTAGAGAGACTGGAAACCCACATTGGGCTATGTGGACATGTTCTAGCCTGGTTTAAATCTTATTTATCTGAAAGATATCAGTTCGTATATGTGGATGGCATATCCTCTGACAAATCAAAGGTATGTTTTGGTGTTCCTCAAGGCTCGGTGTTGGGGCAATTATTGTACTCACTATATATACTGCCTCTGGGTGAAGTCATCCGGAATTACAATGTCAATTTTCACTGTTAAGCTGATGACACACAGTTGTATATTTCAATGAAGCATGGAGAAGCCCCAAAATTAGCTACTTTGGAAGCATGCATTTCAGATATTAGGAGGTGGATGACAAAGAACCTCTTGCTTTTAAACTCAAGAAAAACAGAAATGCTTGTTTTAGGGACCAAGAAACAAAACGTTTTGTTGGCAGATCTCACTGTGAACCTCGACGGCTGTATGGTCGTATCCCAAAAAACTGTAAGAAACCTCAGCGTTACCCTCGACCCTGACCTCTCTTTTGATGAACATATAAAATACAGCTCTGGAAAAAATTAAGTGACTACTGCACTTTTTTCTTTCCAAAAAAGTTGAAAAGGAAAGTTTTGAGTGAGGAACAGAAGCGTTCAATTTGCAGTGGTCTCTTAATTTTAACCCTTCTGTTCCTCACTCAAAACCTTCCTTTTCGACTTTTTTGGAAAGGAAAGAAAAAGCTGCAGTGGTCTCTTAATTTTTCCCGGAGCTGTTTATCTCAAGAGTTGCTTATTTTCATTTTTGGAACATTGCAAAAATCAGAAACTTTTTATCAAAAACTGTTGCAGAAAAACTAATCCATGCTTTTGTTACTTCTAAATTAGATTACTGCATTTTTATTACTCTTCTTTCCGGTTACCCTGAAAATTCAATGAATAAACTTCAATTAGTGCTGAACACGGCTGCTAGAATCCTAACTAAAACTAAAAAATTGGAACACATTACTCCAGTACTAGCCTCTTTACACTGGCTGCCTGTTAGGTTTAGGGCTGATTAAGATTTTATTGTTAACCTATAAAAGCAATACATGGACTTGCTCCTACTTACATTGCTGAAATGATCCAGCCATACATACCTACACGTAACCTTAGATCGCAAGATGCAGGCCTTCTAATTGTACTGAAAATTTCTCAACAAACAGTGGGAGGCAGGGCTTTCTCTCATAGAGCTCCACTACTGTGGAATGATCTGCCAACTAAGGTTCGATGTGCAGACTCGGTGCAAACTTTCAAGTATCTACTAAATACTCATCTCTTCAGCATGGTCTATGATTAAGTGCAGTCTGGCCCAGGGGTGTGAAGGTGATCAGAAAGGCTTGATACTGTCCACCCTTGCGGTCTTGCCAGGTGGGCACTCATCGCCACTGGGATGCCCTCCTTCCAATGCCATTCGGGGGCAAAGTCACCGGCTTGTTGTTGTCTCTCTGTTGAGCCCATCGTGCAATTGGGTTGAACACTTCTGGCAATAGTCGGCCCTCATTTCAGGGTGGTTGCGGTTGGTGGGTGCCCCTTTGGTTGATGCTTGGCAATGTGGGTAGATTGATTGCCTGCCTGTTGGGCCCTATCCTGGGCCTCCCCCGGATAGGGCCACAGTGTCACTGGACCCCCCTCTCTCGCCCCAAGGTCTTACGCTGCTATATTATTGTGCCAGGGGAGTATAGTCAGTTCTCCTTTTCCACTGTAAATCCTTGTAGATCTAAGGAATGCACTTTCAAATTTTCCCTGTCTCCTGCCCTGTTTAAACTTAGGAGGACATGAGGTCTTAGCCCACACCTCCGGAGTACCAGGCTTGTAAGTCTCGTTGCTGTCCCTGTCCAAAGTCCTCCTGGTTGTGTTGCAGATCAAGAGGATACCTGACGATTTCAGCTGCCACTCTGCAGCAATAATCATGGCAACGTCGCATTCCACTAAATATTTGCCTATAGTAGCAAGTCAGTGTACAAATTAAAACAGTGGATTAACTTTGCTACAGGGCATAGATTAGCTTCTGAGGCTGGAAAACATGGCACCATATCTAAAAGGCAAATTGTTAATAGCTAAACCCTTTGTTATAATGCTCATGTCATCAGAATAATTTTAGATGGAGTAACTAGCTAGCTAAAGATGTCGCTCATCTAATTCCAGCTCCTAGGGGGTGGTCCATGACGAGGTAATGCCTTGTTATACTGCGGTATACCGCGGCACTTTACAGTGCCATGCAGCATGGACAAAAACATAAAATAAAAACAGGAATGGCCACCAGAGGGCATCTATGAGAATGTCAACACTCGCCTGAAACTGCTGTTATTGAAGTGTTTACTGCTTTTAATTCAAGCCTGTGTTTTTATATGGCCATAATAAAACATTCAAATTGGCGGAATATTGTCTACAATAAACCTATTCATTAATTGCCATGTTGCTGTGTTTGATTCCATAAACTCCCAACTGTCACGCAACCTCTGACATTACTGAATCGTAATTTAGATTTTTTTATAAAGTAGCCTAATACAGTGTTTTTTCCCTCCACATTTCTTTGATACTTTTCTAAGTACAATGTCACAGAAGGAAACGGAAATATACAAACGAAAATACAGTACATTACATAGCGCATTTACATGAAGGATGTTTCTGTTGTTAAACGGGCAATAGGCCACATGTTCGACCCATCATTGTTTCATGAATATTTTCAGAGGTAAATAACGATTGAATTTTTCCTGAATTTCTAATAAAATGGTGTTTGAACAGAACATGTAATTCGTTTATTTGCAATGGACCAAAGTCGACAAATTACTGTTAATTACTCCACATTAACCCAAGTAGATAGCCAGGTGAGACAAAGCGCCTGTTACGAGACTTGTAGAGTCACATGCCAAATCAGTAATTAACTCCAGAACCGCCAAGAATTTCATTGGTTTTTATTGGAGGTCTTATGAAATATAAGAATAAGAAAAAAATGACTATTTCAAAGAACACAAGCTATTCTCATTTGTTTCATGAGTCACTAAACAACTAAAAATGAAAATCTGCCATATTTAAGTTCCTGATAGATACAGTGGATATAAAAAGTCTACACACCTCTGTTAAAATTCCAGGTTCTTGTAATGTAAAAGAATGAGATAAAGATAAATCATGTCAGAACTTTTTCCACCTTTAATGTGACCTATAACGTGAACAATTCAATTGAAAAACAATCTGAAATCTTTGAGGGGGAAAAATAAAAAACTCACAATAACCTGGTTGCATAAGTGTGCACACCCTACAACTAATAGTGTTGAAGCACCTTTTGATTTTATTACAGCACTCAGTCTTTTTGGGTAGGAGTCTATTAGCATGGCACATCTTGACGTGGCAATATTTGCCCACTCTTCTTTGCAAAAGCGCTCCAAATCTGTCAGATTGCAAGGACGACATCTGTGCCCAGCCTTCTTCAGATCACCCCACAGATGTTCAATTGGATTCAGGTCTGGGATCTGGCTGGGCCATTCCAAAACGTTAATCATCTTCTGGTGAAGCCATGCTTTTGTGGATTTGGATGTGTGCTTTGGGTCATTGTCATGCTGAAAGATGAACTTCTCTTCATCTTCAGCTTTCTAACGGACGCCTGAAGGTTTTGTGCCAAATTTGCATGGTATTTGGAACTGTTCATAATTCCCTCCACCCTGACCAAGGCCCCGGTTCCAGCTGAAGAAAAACAGTCCCCAAGGATGATGCTGCCACCACCATGCTTCACTGTGGTATGGTGTTCTTTGGGTGATGTGCAATGTTGTTTTTGCGCCAAACATACCTTTTGGAATTATGGCCAAAAAGTTTAACCTTGGTTTCATCAGACCATTACACATTTTCCCACATGCTTTTGGGGGACTTGATGTTTGTTTTTGCAAACCTCAACCGGGCTTGGATGGTTTTTTTTGTAAGAAAAGGCTTCCATCTTGCCACCCTAACCCATAGCCCATTCATATGAAGAATACGGGAGATTGTTGTCACATGTAGCACACAGCCAGTACTTGCCAGAAATTCCTGCC
>JACXGI010000487.1:112081-134693 GCA_016801175.1 Esox masquinongy
ACTGTCTTCACTGTGTTCCATGGTATATCTAATGCTTTGGAAATTCTTTTGTACCCTTCTCCTGACTGATATCTTTCAACAATAAGATCCCTCTGATGCTTTGGAAGCTCTCTGCAGACCATGGCTTTTGCTCTGAGATGCAACTAAGAAAATGTCAGGAAAATCCTACTAGAACAGCTGAACTTTATTTGTGATTAATCAGAGTCATTTTAAATGATAGCAGGTGTGTAATGAATTCTATTGAACCTGATAAGAATGGTTAATTCTGAACACAGCCACATCCCCAGTTATAAGAGGGTGTGCACACTTATGCAACCAGGTTATTGTAAGTTTTTTATTTTTCATTTTTCCCCCTCGAAGATTTCAGTTTGTTTTTCAGTTGAATTGTTCACATAATAGGGCACATTAAAAGTGGAAAAAGTTCTGACATGATTTATCTTTGTCTCATTCTTTTACATCACAAAAAGCTGGCATTTTTACAGGGGTGTGTAGACTTTTTATATCCACTGTAAATCCATTTGAATTTTTGACTACTAGGCCCATGCAGGTAAAACAATTTGCATAAAGCTAACCTAATATCAAAGAGTTATGAAACAGTCAAGGATATCGTTTTTATTTTGTTTTGATGAATTACATAGGAAGCTGGATCATCTTCATGGTCCTTTAAAATAAACAGCGAAATTTCATATAGGCCTATTCAGACAGATTATATGTTTCATATTTTGTTTCTCTCCTAATAAAAAAGGAATTTCATGAATAAGATTGCAATATTAAGTTTAGAGGTAAAATGGATTTTGTCCCGCTGCATGTGATCAACATTGATCAACTACGTCATCAACATTATACTTCATTCTCATTGTTAAGTTAGTTCACATTCAACCACAAGAAGCACAATCCTTTATCTGGGGGTATCACCCATTAAGAGTGATTTGCACCTGCCTGGGTACTATCTGGCCAGCATTGTTGGTATATTTTGAGATGTGTTTAAGATGTGTGTGCTTCTCTCCTAATTAAAAAACAATCGTAAATACAGTAGTCAGATTTGTATATATTTCTGGTAGCATGAAGCAATTTGACTTCAAAAACACATCTTGGCTAAATAATCTCATAGAACCCCCTATTACTGGCATACCCAACAGCAATTTTGAAAAACATCTTGTACCGAGTAATCATTTAATCAAGTCAAAAAATGTTTATGATGATTATTAGTGACATAAAAATGATAGCTAGCATGTCATTAATGATCATTTTTGAAATATCAGTGGAAATATTAATATTTTCAAGTAGTTGGTTAATGACGTAGCTAAAAAATAGAACCCCAATTATGGGCCACCGTCCACAGTTATTGGCCACCTTACTATTTTATTGAATTACATTATAATTGCTTTTTGTTTGTATTACAAATAACAGATCGTAGTCTTCTCTGAAGTGCCAACTAGAAAGTTGTAGCTAGCTTTCTTGCCTTCCGGTCAAGAAAAAAAAAGACTGATCACTTTGATATTACATGACGTCTGGTCTGTCGTGCATCAAATTTCACAAATTGCAACTTGTCTAAAACAATTTCCATACATGGCATTTTTAAAATCTAAAAAAAAATGTTTGAACCTCCATACAGTTCTATAAAAAATGGAGGTGGGCTAGCTGAAAGGGTATATTGATTAGCAAAACGTACTGTTGCTTTCCAGTGCATTTATAATTTGAACTTGAAAGGATTTACATCTCCGACCACTAGAAACAGACAATAATGGGGGTGGCTATAGTAGGGAGATGTTAGCTACTATTACAGAAGAGAGCTTGCTTCAGCTGAGCGAGTTACATTCAATGCATCAAACTCAACCGAACATGCTGCCAAATGAACACGATTCTATACAATTTCTATAAAATTTGTTAGGATTTTAATATGGGATGGAACGCTTGACGAAAAAAAGAAATCACAGAGAAAATATACTGACTGACATCGATTTATTTAGGGGGGACTAATTAAAATTAAATAGGCCTAGTGACGTCTCTGCATCTATACAAACAGAAAAACTTCTACACTCACTCAAACCTTTAGAAATTATTTACCTGTTTTTTTACACCGTATTCCTACTCAATCTGCCAAAATCACACTAGCAGGGCAGGTGTTAATCTGTACCCAGGCGCTGATCACCCTTCACTGAACGACATCAATAGATGAATGGGCAATACTCCCAGATAAAAGGTCAGAGCTTAAGCTGAATTGGTATTAATTTAAGAGAAATATGGCAGCAGCATGTCGCAAATTATTTTTTGAAATGTTTCAATATTTTAATATAAAAAAATTGCATTATTTTAATGGAAGACAGAGGCTTGCTCTTCTATATGGTTGCACCCACCTAAGCACAGTTTGCACTGTCGCTAAATTATCTCAGGTCAATCCAAGTTGGGTTTCCCACAATGCTAAATAAAAACAATTGGCACTGATTCTGTGAACTCTACAACTGATCGCATCAAGCGCTTGAAAACTTACCTAAGGAACAGTATGGAAGATGCCCATAACCCCAACATAACCCCAACGTCGATGCTGGCCATCAACTCCAAAAGAACAGAAGCCTTGGATACCCAGAAAAAAATAAATGTGTTCACTGTGAACCACAAAAACAGGCGTATTGTCTTTTTATGAATAAAACAACTTGAAAAAAAACTAGCTATATAATTGCATTGTTATTTTTTTAGCCTGTCAGTGTTAGTGCATTGTATTAGTTGGTTAAATGCCAAGCGCTTAATATTTGAAAGCACCTTATTTGCAATGTAGGACATTGGAATAATATACAGCTCTGGAAAGAAATAAAAGACCACTCCTATTTTATCTTAAATCAGCATCTGTACATGTATGACAGCCATTCCATTCCAGTATCTGTTAAATTCCAACACAGGCACACCTCATTTTACTTAATGAGGTACTGATTACCTGAACCAAATCTAATTTAACAAGGAAAAGTATAAAAACCACTGCTGTGGTCATCACTATCCTCTTGCAATAGGACCAACTGGATAGCAAAAACAGTGCAAGTAGTACCTCAAAGGTAATGAGAAATAAAAAAATAACTATTCAGCATGACAAAAGAGTTGAAAAGAAAAGCTTTGAGTGAGGACAAGAAGGGTTCAGTTTTGGCTATACTGGCAGAAAGATACAGTGAGCATCAGGTTGCTTCCATCCTGAAAATGTCAAAGATGGCGGTTCATAGGAACAAGGTCAAGCAACAGACATTGTGGACAACAAAGCTACAGACTGGCAGAGGGCAAAAACGACTGTCCACTGACCGAGATGACCGTCAACTCATTCGAATGTCACTCAACAACCGTAGGATAACATCAAGTGACCTACAAAAAGAACGGCAAACAGCAGCTGGGGTGAAGTGCACGACGAGGACGGTTCGAAACAGGCTGGGGCAGATCTGAAGTCGTGCAAAGCTAGAAAAAAGCCCTTCATCAATGAGAAGCAAAGAAGAGCCAGGCTGAAGTTTGCAAAAGACCATAAGGATTGGACCGTAGAGGAATGGAGTAAGGTCATTTTCTCTGACGAGGCAAATTTTCAGCTTTGCCCAACACCTGGTTGTCTAATGGTTAGACAGAGACCTGGAGAGACCTACAAGCCACAGTGTCTCGCACCCACTGTGAAATTTGGTGGAGGATCGGTGATGATCTGGGGATGCTTCAGCAAGGCTGGAATCGGGCAGATTTGTCTTTGTGAAGGATACATGAATAAAGCCAAGTACAAGATTATCCTGGAAGAACACCTGCTTCCTTCTGCTCTGACAATGTTCCCCAGCTCTGAGAATTGTTTTTTCCAACAAGACAATGCTCCATGCCACACAGCCAGGTCATCAAGGTGTGGATGGAGGACCACCAGATCAAGACCCTGTCATGGCCAGCCCAATCTCCAGACCTGAACCCCATTGAAAACCTCTGGAATTTGATCAAGAGGAAGATGGATGGTCACAAGCCATCAAACAAAGCCGAGCTACTTGAATTTTTGTGCCAGGAGTGGCATAAAGTCACCCAACAGCAATATGACAGACTGGTGGAGAGCATGCCAAGACGCATGAAAACTATGATTACAAATCAGGGTTATTCCACCAAATATTGATTTCTGAACTCTTCCTAAGTTAAAACATTAGTATTTTGTTGTTGAAAAATGAATATGAATTTGTTTTCTTTGCATTATTTGAGGTCTGAAAACAATGCATCTTTTTTTGGTTATTTTTACCAGTTGTTATTTTCTACAAATAAATACTCTGAATGACAATATTTTTATTTGGAATTTGGGAGTAATGTTGTCAGTAGTTTATAGAATAAAACAAAACTGTTCATTTTACTCAAACACATACCTATGAATAGTAAACCCAGAGAAACTGATAATTTTGCAGTGGTCACTACATTTTTGTCCAGAGCTATATTACTATGAGTAAATGTAGATATTACAAGAAGTGTGCGACCACCTCATTTTAAGTATGAATGAGGCACTTGAGATGTTTTGAATCCTAAGCAACCTGTGTATGCTTTTTTTTTAGGAGAACTACAGGAATAGGAGAAAACTCTCCATTTTTTACAGAGCTGTATATTTTGTTTATTTTTGGCTGCATGATGATAAGGCTTTTTGTGTTTAACTTAATTCCAGTCAAGTACATTTACTATTTTATTTTATACACGTTATAGGCAAAATGTTCCCTAAAATGCTGAGCACTTAAATATCATGGCACTAAAAGGACACCATCAAGAATGAAAGACCATTAACAACGATGCCTGAAATCAGAATGTACAGAAAAAGGAAGATAGTTTTCTGGCTAAACAAGATGGATTTTGAGGAAGTCATGCATGGAAAACATATGGAGAGTGTGGTACTGACAAAGAGCAAAGACAAAGGACAAACGAGACGTCAAGATAGCCGAGAGGATGGGCGACGATGCATTTTGTTTGTTTACATGGCCGAATGACAACAGCCAAGATTCTGTCTCCAATAGGACCCAGGAATCTAAAGAGGATTCAAAATGGACGATACCAAGAACTTTCTGTTTTGTCATTTTTAATGTAAATAATAAAGCCGAACGCATCTACTGCATTGACAATGTTTTATTCCGTGAGGCCTCAACAAAGAGGGGAGTCTCGCGACAATGTGAGTAGCCCACGAAGGCCTTTACAAGGGTCCACCACATGGTAATTTGCTGCCGCATGCAGAGCTTTTAGCTGGCACACATGAAAATAATCAAATTAGAAATATGCACAATAATTTTCTAATCTGGTAAAATATAATCTAATGGGTTTCTTACGAAGGTTAAAGTATTGTTTTCTCTCTTCTTGTCAGGAAAGGATACGTGGTAGAATGAAGGGTCGACATGGTAATAGTCTCTAATGTTAAAAAAAACATGCTGTGTCCCATGAGGACTGCATTTGAATCCAATATAACCATAGCCTATAAAAGAGGGTAGAAACAGCACAAAGCAATTTTATTCCCCACAATAAAATTAGGTATTTTATTTAAGATGCTGAATTGGGTTTGGTTAAATAATATAGTTAGGGTTTCAGCAGTTCACTGGTGAAACCCTATTGTGTTTGTTCCGGCTCATTATTAGGGTTTCAGCAGTTCACTGGTGAAACCCTATTGTGTTTGTTCTGGTTCATTATTAGGGTTTCAGCAGTTCACTGGTGAAACCCTATTGTGTTTGTTCCGGTTCATTATTATTAGGTGTGCCTGCCAAAGGAAAAGCACAACTATAGGTTTCTCCCATACTACTTCTTATTAGTTGTGCTTGCCAAAGGCAAAGCACAACTATAAGTTTCTCCCACACTTCTTATTATGATTAGGTGTGCTTGCCAAAGGCAAAGCACAACTATAGGTTTCTCCCATACTACTTCTTATTATGATTAGGTGTGCTTGCCAAAGGCAAAGCACAACTATAGGTTTCTCCCATACTTCTTCTTCTTATTATTATTACTATTATTCCTCCAGCTGTAAAGCCTAAACGGTAAAAGCTATAAACACGAAACCAATTCCAAAACGTCCCACATGCTCGAACTCGGGTTGCTTGAGCAGATGTTTTTGATAGCTATTATACTTTTTAAACTATATCAATATTTAAATGAGCCACCAATGTATTTCAATGGGAAAAAAGTGTCCATATAACTTGAATGGTAAAAAAGTAAATTTGCGTAATTAGCGTAAATTACCTACTAGGCTATATCTTTTGAACCGTTTGAGCTACAGACATGAAACCAACTTTGTTTCACATGCTTAGACTATCCCCACTGCAAATTATGAAACGGAAATTGATTTTACAAATGTTAATTAGCGTAATTACCGTTAATTAACTGATAGGATGTATCTTTTAAACCATTCGAGCTAAGGACATGAAAACAACATTGTTACACCAGTTTAGGCTATCACTACAAATTATGTAACGTTTATCTATTTTACGCATGATAATTAGCATTAATTAAATAGTATACTATATCATTGAAACCGTTCCAGCTACAGACATGAAACCAACTTTGCTTTACCAGTTTAGCGATTCCCTGTTCATATAATGACACGTTAATTTATTTTACGTAAGCAATTTGCGTGATTAGCATTAATCATCTATTAGGCTGTTTCTGTTGAACCGTTCATGCTACAGACACAAAATCAACTTTGTTTCACACATTTAAGCTATCCCCATTGGAAATTATGAAATGGTTATCGATTTTACAAATGCTAATTAGCGTAAATAGTGTTAATTAACTACTAGGCTGTATTATTTGAACTGTTCGAGCTTCAGACACAAATAATGCGATTGGTAAAACTTTTATGAGATCTAACTGTCATGTATGCTAATTACCCTCACCAACACTATCTCTTGAACCTTTAAAAATACAGATTCCAAACCTTAAGATAGGTAAACACTATTTAAAACCATAAATACTTTTTAAACAACTAGCAAGCATGCCACATTTTCTTCAGGAAATGTACTTGTCTAGTTATTATTATTATTCCTCCAGCTCTACAGCCTAAACGGTAAAAGCGATAAACATGGAACCAACTCCAAAATTTCCCACATGCTCGAACTCGGGTTGCTTGAGCAGATCTTTTTGATAGCTGTTATACTTTTTAAACTATATCAATATTTAAATGAGCCACCAATGTAAAAAAGTGTCCATAGACTTGAATGGTAAAAAAGTCAAATTCTAGACGCATCTCCTCCTACATTTTTGAAGTTATCTAGTCCAAACCAACACCAAGATGTTCAGTCTGGCCCAACTCCAGTTGCTTGTATTCAGATTTTTGACACTATGTTTACTTTTGTAATAATTAACATTCAAATCTTGCATAAATTAACATGTGTTTCAATGAGAGTCAAAGTAATACAGAGGTGTCAATTCAAAATGTTCATGCTTTAGGGACAATCTATGGCGTCACATCAGTCTCAAAACTCACGCGCACACACTTGCCAATTCGAGAGGCATAAATTGAGTTTGGAGAGCAGAAACACAAACTCGCGTGCACGCCGGTGCCACTTCGAGAAGAAAAAATTCAGTCGAGAGAGCAGAACGTGACGTTGAGAGAGCAGAAACACAAGCTGCGTAAGCGAAGGACCGGTCGTGCGAGAGTATAAACATTGTGAGGGCACAGATATCGTTGCGTGGAATTTCTCCGCAAATTCACCTGAGCCTTTTCGAATCACCTCTGCTCTCACTTGACACGTGTTTGCACTCACGAAACAGTACATGGTACCTCAAATAAGATTGTTAGACTTATTGCTTAATCACATGTCTTCTTTTTGTTACAATGCTGTTGTTTAGCTAATTTAAAAGCCCGGGATCTATACAACGTGACCAAGCTATCATTGGCCATTAGTGCAATATAGTGATGGGAATTTCGAGTCTTTTTAGTGATCCAGCTCACTTGTTCATTTAAAAAAGATGTTTCATTTTGGCTCTCAAAACGGCTCCTCGTTCAGTATATTTTTTTAATCACCCTTTACTGCAAATATGATTATGCACACTTTTCTAATCAACCCAAATTATCTAATGGCCATAATAACATGTGCTGGCCTTAGTAAAGCTGTGGAAAGTAACACTTATTTGTTAATTTATCTTACACTGAAATGATGCATTTTAATCCTAGCAGGTTCCATATGCATTAAAATAATAAGTGCAAAATCTTGTTAACAATGCAATAACTTTTCATTGTGTTGAAAAAATTTTAATAGTGAAAGAACAGTAGAACAGATCACAATAGAACATAATAACAAAACATTGCAACACACTAACTTACAATGTAAAATGGTTAAAGGAAAAAATTACTAAGTAATATTATTGTTAGCAGTTCAACATGGTATTTGTTGTAATCGTTGGCCAAATTATAAACATGTTTCAAGGTTCAACAGATGAGGAACTATTGTGTTAGATAGGGTTGTCCTGCTTGGAAGAACATAAGCTGGATTTAGAACATGACAGTAGTTTCTGAATCCTCAACAATGATGTGGTTGGAAATCTCTGGCAAACATTTTAACCATTTCTTCATCTATCATCTTCTTTGATGAGGTAAGGGCCTTTGGCATGTACTGGCCTGTGGAGGTCTGGGTGGCGGGTTTGGTAGAGGCATTTGCTAGCATCAGGTAACACACTAACAGCAACTTTCAGCTGTGGCAACAGGACTGTTAGATGTTTCATTTTTACTTGCCTGTGGAGATTGTTGGTGGAGCCAGAACGAATTGAAAGTGTTGCTTTGCAAATACTGCATACTGCATTTTCCTAGT
This sequence comes from Esox masquinongy, assembly GCA_016801175.1. NCBI lineage: Eukaryota > Metazoa > Chordata > Actinopteri > Esociformes > Esocidae > Esox > Esox masquinongy. The sequence goes on from JACXGI010000487.1 coordinate 120,838, forward strand.
TTTTTTTTTGTAAAAAATGTCCAAATTTGAGATTTTTTTAGGAGTGTCACTCATGTTGGCATCCTACCTACTGAGTGTTTTCTTGGGTGCCACGCAGCTTTATTTATACAGGCGATATAAAAAAATCGATAATTGAACGCATTCACAGATAGTGTATATTACGAGATGGTAATACGAATTAACATTTTACAAAAGTGTTTTACAAGTTTTTTTAATATTATTAAAGTTTATATGTACAATTATGAATATCCTATCGAATTCCGTCATTGGCCAATTACAACATCAGCCAAGGGTTACGTCTTAATGGGTTCACGGTTCAGGCTATTCCTTTGGAATTATATTTTTGTTCAACGTTATTAATTAACAGTGGGCAACATTTTGTACAACAAGTTTATTTTAATAATTGCAGTTTATGGCAAATGCCTTATATAAATGTCTTCTTTTAACACAACTTGCCTCAAACATATTTAAGAGCCAAATGAACATCTCTTTTCCGTTCGCGAATCGGCTCCCATCGTTCACTAAAAAGAGACATTTGTTCGCGAACGACCCATAAGTGGAGAGCAGGGGGTTTCGAGAAGGCGCAGGTGAATTTTGAGAAGTCGCAGAGAAATTCCAAGCCACGATATCTGTGCCCTCACAATGTTTATACTCTCGCGCGACTTGTCGTTCACTCACGCGGCTTGTGTTTCTGCTCTCTCAACATCACATTCTGCTGTTTCGACTGAATTTTTTCTTCTCGAAGTAGCACCGGCGTTTGCGCGAGTTGGGTCCTCTGCACACGCAGCTTGTGTCTCAGCTCTCTCGACTCTATCTTGTGTGCACGTGAGTTTTGAGACTGATGTGACGCCATACCAATCAATCTTTGATAACAACTTTAAAGGTTTGAGGCTACCCTAAATAAGAATTCTGTAACATGTTTATATACAATTGACTGTATAATTGCTAATTTACATCATTAGGATATAACTGAGAATGACTCTTGAACCGTTCATGCTACAGACACGAAACCAACTTTGTTTCACACGTTTAGCCCATACCCAGTTCATATGATGGACGGTTTATTGATTTTACAGATGCTAATTAGCATAATTAGTGTTGACTAGCTATTAGGCTGTATCTTTATCTATGCTGATTAGCGTATTCAGCATTAATTTGTTTTTAGGCTGTATCTTTTGAACCATTCAAGCTACAGAAAAAAAACTGATTCTCATTCAAAAGTTTAGACTATTCCCAGTTCATATAATGAAACCTTTATTGATTTTACATATGCTAATTAGCGTATTTAGCGTTAATTAGCTATTAGGTTGTATCTTTTGAACCGTTTGAGCTGCAGACACGAAACCAACTTTGTTTCACACATTTAGGCTATACCCACTGCAATTTATGAAAGGTTACTTGATTTTACGTATGCTAATTGGCACAAATTAGCATTATTAGTGCTGATTAACTATTAGGCTGTATCTTTTGAACCATTGGTGCTACAGACATGAAACCAACTTTGTTACACCAGTTTAGGCTATCCCTACTTCAAATTTGGAAATGTTTATCGATTTTACTTATGCTAATTTGAGTGATTAGCATTAATTCACTCCTAGGCTGTATCTTTTGAACCGTTTGAGCTACAGACACGAAACCAACTTTGTTTCACATGTTTAGGCTATACCCACATTAAATTAGGAAAAGTTATTTGATTTTACATATGCAAATTTGCGTAATTAGCATTAATTAGCAATTAGGCTGTAACTTTTGAACCGCTCGAGCAACAGACACAAAACTGATGTTGTTTCATCAGTTTAGGCTATCCCCAGTTCATATAATGAAACCTTTATTGATTTTAAGTATGTTACTTAGCAAAATTAGAGTTAATTAACTATTAGGCTGTATCTTTTGAACCGTTTGAGCTACAGACATGAAACCAACTTTGTTTCACACGTTTAGGCTAACCCTACTTCAAATTTGGAAACGTTTATCGATTTTACATATGCTAATTTGCATAATTAGCATTAATTAGCAATTAGGCTGTATCTTTTGAACCGTTTGAGCTACAGACACAAAACCAACTTTGTTACACCAGTTTAGGCTATCCCTACTTCAAATTTGGAAATGTTTATCGATTTTACATATTCTAATTTGCGTGATTAGCAATAATTCACTCCTAGGCTGTATCTTTTGAACCATTTGAGCTACAGACACGAAACCAACTTTGTTTCACCTTTTTAGGCTATCCCTACTTCAAATTTGGAAATGTTTATCGATTTTACATATGCTAATTAGCATGAATAGTGTTAATTAACTACTAGGCTGTATTATTTGAACTGTTCGAGCTACAGACATGAAATCTGCGATTGGTAAAAGTTTTATGAGATTTAACTGTCATGTATGCTAATTTATGCTAATTACCCTCACCAACACTATCTCTTGAACCTTTAAAAATACAGACTCCAAACCTTTCGATAGGTAAACATTATTTCTAACCATAAATACTTTTTAAACTGCTAGCAAGCACACCACATTTTCTTCAGGAAATGTACTTGTCTAGTTATTATTATTATGGTTTCAGCAGTTCACTGGTGAAACCCTATTGTGTTTGTTCCAGTTCATTATTACTATCCAGTTCATTATTACCTTTTTTTTGTCAGCGTTCTTCTTATTATTATTATTATTTGTCTGTCGTTTTTAGGCATTTGTTGCAGATTCCCGTGAGATAAAATGGGGCAAAAGGACCCAAATTTGCACGGTAGTACAGACCCATGGCCCACATCTTCTGATACAATGCCATGCAAATTGGCCTCACAGTGGCGCTGTCACAAGCATCCAAAGTCGCAGTTTTTGCAAGCTCACAATGTCCACCCCATGTGAGCTAGAGTCTTGAAAATTGGTACATAGGTCTATCTCCTCACTAGAAACATTTTTGCCAATGGGACCCATAAAGTCCGCCATGATAGATTTTCCGCCATTTTGGATTTTGTGACGCTATTGAGGTTTTCCACATATGCTAGTTCACCACACTCACCTCTTTTCAGTTAGAGCCTTGAAAAGAAATGGATAAGTCCATCTCCTCTCATGGAACATATTTGCAATTGGGATCCATTAACTTTTCTGTTATGCTTTTTCAGCCATTTTGATTTTGTGAAAAAGACTTAAAACGCTACTACTATGGCACCAATTGACCGATATTCACGTAATTTTCTATTTGGCATCAAAGGACAAACGCTGTCAAACGCTAAATAAGCCAGGCAGGTAGGTTAAAAAACGTGGCCGCTATTGACCAATAAACATGTGCAGGGGCAGGGTTTTGCACATTTATGCACACAACTACTACAAGGTTAATGATATTATAATTCTACTTGGTCCGTATATTGACAAAGATGATAGGACAAAAATGACTGCAACATTTTTTAATCAACCACTCAGTGGCGCTATTGAGGTTTTCCAAATATGCTAGCTCACCACACTCCTCTTATGGAACATATTTGCAATTGGGATCCATTAACTCTCCTGTTATGTATTTTCGGCCATTTTGAATTTTTTTAAAAAAAACTTAAAACGCTACTAAAGCACCAAATGACCGATATTCACTTAATTTCGTATTTGGCATCTATGGACGAAGGTCTTTAAAATCTATAGTAATCAGACTAGTTTGTAAAATAAAACATGGCTGCTATTAACCAATGAACTTGTGCATAGGCGTGGTTTTGCATATATAGGCACAAAACTCCAACAGGCATAATGGTATTATAATTCTAATTGTTGCATATGGTGACAACCATGAGATGACAAAAATGAGTGCAAGCAATTTTCAATCCACCACATGGTGGCGATTTTGGGATTTTTACATTTGCAAGCTCACCACGCTCACCTCATTTGAGTTACAGCCCTGAATAGAGGAAGTTAAGTCCATCGCCAAAAAAGGGAACATATTTGCAATTGGGATCCATTAACTTATGGTTTTTCGGACATTTTTAATTTGTGAAAAACCCTTAAAACACTTCTCCTATGGCACCAAATGACCGATATTCACTTGAATTAATATATGGCATCTATGGTCAAAGGTCTTCAAAATGTATATATACCAGGTCAGTAAGACAAAAAACATGGCCGCTATTGACCTATAAACTTGTATAGATGTGTGGTTTTGCGCATATAGGCACAGAATTCCTATACGCTTAATCAGATTTTATTTTTACTTCACAATCTTTAGACAACAATGTGTCTAATTCTTGTCTAATCAACAATGTGTCTAATTGTTGTGCCACAAGGTGGCACTATTGATTTTTTTGACATATGCAACCTTACGACGCTCACCCCGCTTTAGTTAAAGCCCTGAAAAGAGGTTGTGAACTCCATCTCCTTACATAGAAAGTATTTGCCATTGGAACCCATTAACTCCATCATTTTGAATATGTAAAAACGTTCAAATTAATTCCTCTAACCCCAAATGAGCAATCTTAATATTACTTCATATTTTGCCAGTACCTATGAAGATCTTTACATTAATATGAATTAAATCCGTTTGTGAAAGAACCTCGCCACTGTTGACCAACAAACATGCGCAGGGCGTGGTATTGCACATATTAGCACACAACTCGTACCCCAAAAAGAATATTATAATCCAACTTGGTAGGTTTGTTTACAATCATGAAACGACCAAATGGGACCAAGCAATTAACAATGCACCACAAGGTGACGCTATTCAGTTGGCCACATTTGCAAGCTCACATTGCTCACTGTGTGAGTAAAAGTCTGAAAAAAGGTATGTAAGGTAATCTCACAAATAAAATGTTTGCCATTGGATGCCTTAAAGTTGATGGACCATAATGGACAGTTTGAAAAAATAATCCATGCCACATTTGGTACTACTTCGTTCATATGTATTTCTCAGCGCAAATGCAATAAGGATGTCAAGTGCTGTTTGCTGAAACCAGCTCAATGCTGCTTGCTGCATTTTTATGGTAGTAAAGGGCCAAGGGTCGCAACCTCTGGTGCAGTGGCACGCATGTCGGCCTCATGGTGGCGCTGTCACAAGCCTCCAAAGTCGCACTTTTTGCAAGCTCACCACGTGCACCCCTTGTGACCTAGAGTCTTGAAAATTTGGTACATAGGTGTAGCTCCTCATGATGAACAATTTAGCCATTGGAACCCATGAAGTCCGCCATGATGAATTTTCCGCCATTTTTGATTTTTTGAAAAACACTAAAAATTAACTCTTCTGGCACCAAATGTCCGATCTTCACGTACTTTGATATTTGGCATCTAGGGACCATGGTCTTCAAAAGTTATATCAGCCAGACCATTATGTCAAAAAACATGGACGCTATTGACCAATGAACACGTGAGGGGGCGTGGTTTTGCACACTGATGCGCACATCTCCTACGTGGATAATGGTATAATTCTACTTGATACATATGATCACAAGGACGATACGGAAAAAAATACTGCAAGGACTTTTTTATCAACCACATGGTGGCTCTATTGAGGTTTTTCACATTAGCAAGGTCACCATACTCACCCCGTTTGAGATACAGTATTGAAAAGAAGTAGATAAGTCCATCTCCTCATAAGAAACATATTTGCCTTTGGGACCAATTAACTTCACTTTAATGGTTTGGCGGCCATTTTGAATGTTTGAAAAACGCTAAAAAATCTCTTCTGGCACCAAATGTCCGATCTTCACATACTTTGATATTTGGCATCTAGGGATGAAGCTCCTCAAAAGTTATATCAGCCAGGCCAGTATGTCAAAAAACATGGCCACCATCGACAGATGAACATGTGCAGGGGCGTGGTTTTGTACATATATACACACATCTCCTAAAAAGATAATGGTATAAAAATTCTACTTAGTGCATATATTAACAGAGTTGATATGACAATAATGACTGCAAAGATGTGTTTATCTAACACACGGTGGCGCTATTGAGTTTTCCTACATTTGCAAGCTCACCACGCTCACTATGTTTAAAATAAAATCTTGAAAAGAGGTATATAAGTCCATATCCTCCAAAGGAACATATTTGCAATTGGGACCCATTAAGTCGGGCGTAATGGTTTTTCAGCCATTCAGAATTTGTGAAAAATGCTTCAAACGCTACTTTTATAGCATCAAATGACCAATGTTAAGTGTGATTACATTTGGTACACATGATCAGGGTTGTGAGTATAGTTTGTATGAAAGATATTTCCATTTGGCCACATGAGGATACTAGTTAAAAGGAAAAACCATACATGTAATATTATTTACAGCTATGGACATGAGTTGGATATGTGTCCTATTGGAAAAACTGCAATCTGGCTACGAATAGCTTAATGTTGAAACCAGCTAAATGCTGCTTGCAGCTTTAATTTGTTATTATTTTGCTTTATATATTTCTTGACTACTAAGTAGATGTCGTGTGCCATGTCACAAGAATTTTATTGTTCAGAATGACGCATGTCATTTAGCGCACTTGAAAAATAAAATACTTTTAATATATAAAGTTTCTAATCAATGTTCTTAGTTAACAACACTCCAATCAGAACAGCTCAATTTAACTAAAACTCCCATCCCCCAATTGCATTTACAATTCCCACACACGACAAAGAATTCATTAATAATCAGCTTGGACTGGAACTAGAAATAAAAAACAAACTCCTAGTAAGTCCTGCATTGTGGCTTTTACCTTTTCTCCTTGTCGACCTTTTGCTCCTAGACCAGGGGGGCTGGGCTCTCCTTTCTCTCCATTTACACCATTTATGCCTGGTGTTCCCGATGAACCAGGCTCTCCGTGACATCCGGGCATCCCTTTTTCACCTTTAATACCTGGTCGACAAGGATGCAATACAGAGTATGGTGAAATGTGCATATACAGCTCTGGAAAAAATTAAGAGACCACTGCAAAATTATCAGTTTCTCTGGTTTTACTATTCATAGGTATGTTTTTGAGTAAAATGAACAGATTTGTTTTATTCTATAAACTACTGACAACATTACTCCCAAATTCCAAATAAAAATATTGTCATTTAGGGAATTTATTTGTAGAAAATAACAACTGGTCAAAATAACCAAAAAAAACATGCATTGTTTTCAGACCTCAAATAATGCAAAGAAAATAAATTCATATTCATTTTTCAACAACAAAATACTAATGTTTTAACTTAGAAAGAGTTCAGAAATCAATATTTGGTGGAATAACCCTTTTTTTTAATCACAGCTTTCATCCGTGGGTCTTGATCTGGTGGTCCTCCATCCACACCTTGATTGATCTGGCTGTGTGGCATGGAGCATTGTCCTGCTGGAAATACTAATTCTCAGAGTTGGGGAACATTGTCAGAGCAGAAGGAAGCAGGTGTTCTTCCAGGATAACCTTGCACTTGGCTTGATTCATGCGTCCTTCACAAAGACAAATCTGCCCGATTCCAGCCTTGCTGAAGCATCCCCAGATCATCACCAATCCTCCACCAAATTTCACAGTGGGTGCGAGACACTGTGGCTTTGTAGGCCTCTCCAGGTCTCCGTCTAACCATTATATGACCAGGTGTTGGGCAAAGCTGAAAATTTGCCTCGTCAGAGAAGATGACCTTACTCCATTCCTCTACGGTCCAATCCTTATGGTCTCTTGCAAACTTCAGCCTGGCTCTTCTTTGCTTCTCATTGATAAAGGGCTTTTTGCTAGCTTTGCACGACTTCAGACCTACCCCTAGGAGCCTGTTTCGAACCGTCCTCGCTGTGCACTTCACCCCAGCTGCTGTTTGCCATTCTTTTTGTAGGTCACTTGATGTCATCCTACGGTTGTTGAGTGACATTCAAATGAGTTGACGGTCATCTCGGTTAGTGGACAGTCGTTTTCGCCCTCTGCTAGTCTGTAGCTTTGTTGTCCCCAATGTCTGTTGCTTGACCTTGTTCTTACGAATTGCTGTCTTTGAAATTTTCAGGATGAAAGCAACCTGATGCTCACTGTATCCCTCTGCCAGTAAAGCCAGAATTGAACCCTTCTTTTCCTCACTCAAATCTTTTCTTTTCAACTCTTTTGTCATGCTGAATAGTTATTATTTCATTCAAATTACCTTTGAGGTACTACTTGCACTGTTTTTGCCATCCAGCTGGTCATGTTGCAAGAGGATAGTGATGACCACAGCATAAAGCACTTCTAAATAAACAACCTTCTTATTTATCCTCACTTATCAACATTAGAAATATAACTCATAGAATAGATTACACTTGAAGCCCCTGCAATCTCCACAGAATTAGATATGACTGCCTTTACCTGTTACGCTCCCTGCTTATGGAATAGCCTGCAGCCCAAATTTGAACTTGAGACACTTGTCCCCCTTGCCCATTTTAAACATTTATTAGAGGATTTTTGTTTCTGTGTTGCTTGTAACTGTTTTGGGTAATGCAAGTTCTTGTGCTATCAGGGGAATAAACTCTGTGTAAATATAACAATCTGCTGCTGTCTTTGTGTTAACTGTGATCGTTTTAGCTAAACTGGTTTTTATTTTTGTGTTGCTTGTAACTGTTTTTGCAAGCTTTTGTTTTCTGGGCACTGACAAAGCTATAAGACTTAAAAGAAGATTGATGTGTTGAAGGACTTTGTGCATGGACTGTTAGTCCCTGGGCTAAAAGGTACCGCCATACACTGAACAGAGTAAATTTTGTTATAACGACATACACATATTTGTGGGAGAAATTGTGTAAGTATTTCAAAACTGGGTATCTGATGTACGTAATCCTCCAGAGTGGTACGTCAGGCATGCTCTGATTGTGCATTTTTTGTATGTAAACATCAACAGCAGAGGCGTCGCTAGGATCACAATACATTCGGGGCATAGCCCACCCCACCGCCACGCCCGGGACAGAAAGGGTTTTGAATGTACATGCGGAAAATTTCGATGTACATGCTAGCGGACTACACATTTACATTGTCATAATGCGGGTTCGGAATTATAGATGAATAGATCAGGGGCTATTTATTTTTACTTATGTTTTTGTCATTTTGAGATCCGGGTCTATTCATAAAAGATCCGGGGCTATATCCCCGGACGTCCAGGCCTAACGACGCCACTGATCAAGAGTATTACACGCTTCGTATTTTTAGAGGTGTTACATGTATTTGTGATTATATATATAAGTAACGAAGTCAGGCTGTTAGGGTAGATGGCATCCAGTCGGAGCCGTGTATATATATATATATATATATATATATATATATGTTTGTGTGTGTGTGTGTATGCTTAATATACTGTTTCCAGTGTGTGAAGACCTCTTCGGGCCCAATTTCCACAAAAAAAAATTTGAGGCCACTGATGGAATAACACCAGTGTTATGTACTTGTACAGTGTACTCAATCACACAAACTCACTACAAAAAAGACACAAAATACAGACAGACGGACACAATACTATATTAGTGGTGTGTTGTCCTTTGCTTTTATATCCGGGAGATGAGAGTCCACACTCCAGGAAAACCACAAAAACATCAGCATGTGGGTTGGCTTACCATTTCAGATAAAATCAAATATTCTTTTTTCACAGGACTTAAAAACAGACTCTCCCAGCGTAGGGAGTGTCATGAATAAATGTGTGAACTGGGATAATACGAGTGAGTTGACCTTGGCATAGATAGTTAGATGCATTCCTGTCCAAGGTTTTAATATGCAATCAACTTTGGTAATTTTTCTTCAGCTGGAACCGGGGCCTTAGTCAGGGTGGAGGGAATTATGAACAGTTACAAATACCAGGCAATTTTGGCACAAAACCATCAGGTGTCCGTTACAAAGCTGAAGATGAAGAGGAAGTTCACCTTTCAGCACGAAAAAGACCCAAAGCACACATCCAAATCCACAAAAGCATGACTTCACCAGAAGAAGATTAACGTTTTGGAATGGCCCAGCCAGAGCCCAGACCTGAATCCAATTGAACATCTGTGGGGTGATCAGAAGAGGGCTGTGCACAGGACATGTCCTCGCAATCTGACAGATTTGGAGCGCTTTTGCAAAGAAGAAGTAGTATTAGTTTAACTACTCCTTGAGAGTGATACTTCAACTTAAGCAAACTATCTTAACATATGATGAGGAATGGGAGCAGTAATAGGAAATTGTGTTCTTCTGTTCTTGATGTTTTGTTATTGGTTGGTTGTTAAACCAACTATAGAAAAGAGTTAAATTGTTATTTTGCGACACTAGCAGAACAGAAGCACCAGAAATGTTAAGTGTTTCTACAGTACTGTTAATGTTTACAACTGTTCTAATCTATTTAGGCAACGGAAGCAGAAAGACATTGGATATATTCCTTTGTGCTCCTCCTGTTCCTCCTCGCACAAAGGAGCAGATACTGGTCCTGTTGCTGGGTTGATGCCCTTCTACGGCCCTGTCCAGCTCTCCTTGTGTAACGACCCGTCTCCTGGTATCTCCTCCATGCTCTTATGACTGTACTGGGAGACGCAGCAAACCTTGCGACGGCACGTATAGATGTGCCATTCTGGAGGAGCTGGACTACATGTGCAACCTGAATGGGCTGCAGAGACCACCTCATGCCACTAGTAATGACAAGGACACGAGAAACACACAAAACTAGAGAAGAATCAGTCAGGAAAGATAAGGAGAGGGCAATGGTCTGTGGCCACCACCTGCAAAACCATTCCCTTTTTGAGGGTTGTCTTGCTGTTGCCTCTCCAGTGCACCTGTTGTCACTTTCATTTGCATACAAAACAGGTAACATTGATTCACAATCGCTTATGCTTCCTAACTGGACAGATTGATATCCCTGAAGTGCAATTTACTCTGAGTTATACTGTGATGATTACGTGCTCCCTTTATTTTTTTGAGCAGTGTATTTCAATTTTTCATTTACTTAGATTTTCCAACATATACCACTGTCACCTTCCAATAACTAAGTTTCATTTTTAAAAAAATGTTTCAATGTACCATTGCAAATTGAGTAATATGCTAATGGGTCAGGTGTCAGACTAATTTTGCAAAGCACTTTACATGTAGTAAGAGCTTGTTGCATGCTTTTGGTGAGTATGAATACATTTAGTTTTTTTGTACTTTTTCATACAGCATGATTAATTCAGTGTTATTTTTTGTGTTATTTGCCCAAAATTATAGTTAGAGGCTGTGTAAGTTACCTGGCAAACCCATGTCTCCTGTGGCTCCAGGGTTTCCATAAAAACCAAGACATCCTTTTGGGCCATTTTTGCCTGGGTCACCAATGGGACCTACAAGAAAAGTAAGAGGTCACATTTTTAGCCACAAACAAGGTTACCCTTTAGGGATAAATATAGTTTACCCAATTGAATGGCTAGTGGTGACAGTGATGCATTAATGGCAGCCATGTTTTTAATTGTGTTTAACAGTAAAGAGTACCTTGTGGCCCTGCACACCCGGGATTCCCACCCTTGCCAGTGGCTCCATTGGGCCCTGTCAGACCAATATCTCCTTTGCCACCTGTTAATCCCCTTAGACCTAGAGGAAATAGAGTAGTATCAGAGTGGTGTTCCCATATTCACTGTGCATTTCAGAGCAAACACCAGGCTATGAAGTCCAAAGAACTCTGAGAAAACTGTGTCAAAGCATAGATCTGGGGTTATAAAAACAGTAACCTGGTAAGAAAGGCTTTAGTCATGGAGGTGATCAAAAACCAATATTCACTCTAACAGAGCTTCAGAGTTTCTCTGCAGAGATGGGAGTATCCTATGAGAAGAAAAAATATCTCTGGAACACTCCATCAATCAGGGATTCATGGAAAGTGGCTATATAAAAGCAACGTCTGAGTAAAAGGCATGTAACATGCCTTATAAAGCATAAGGAAAAATATTATTTAGTCGTATGAGACCAAAATTAATCTATTTTAGGCATGAATGCATTTCCTAAATCTGGCTTAAGGCTGATATTACTCATCACCAAGCTAATCCCATCCTAATGGTGAAGAATGCTATGGGGAATAACATGACTGATCAGGATTGAGGGAAGGATGATTTGAGGAAAATAAAAAGTGAAATATAGTTTCAGGCAACCATGGAATGGGGTCCTCCTGTGACATGGGGAGCATGGGAAAGCAGACACAACACCTTTATAAGCATACAGCAGCAGGAATAATCCCATGGTATGCACTTAAATATAATTTTTACCCTGGTCAGCCATTTTGTTGGATATCTTGTATTATATCTCTTAGCTTTTAAAACCCTATAGGGAGACATGGATAAGACACTTGTATGCAGTGGGCCAGGTCAATCACAGTTATCGATGATTTTAAGTTCATTTCTGTTTCATGAAATTTTCACTAAATTACAAAAAAATCAAAGATGGTGGACATGATAGGTTCTTGAGGCAATATTGTGCGTCCGGGTGATGAGGCATGTACACAAAAAAAAAAATCAACATTCTAGGTCAATCAGGGTTGAAATGGTATCATTTTGGAAAAAACATATTTAGGCAAGGCCTGTGGCACCCCCTGTGGAGGAATCGGGTCGGTGTCTGTGTGATATGAATGTGTTCAATATTTTCATTGTGCCATGATGCAAGTCACAAATGAATTTTATGCATCAATAATTTTTACACTGGTCAGCCGTTTTGTCCCCCATCTTGTATTTTATCTCTTAGCGTTGAACACTCTATAGGGAGACATGTATAAGACACATGTATGCCACTGGATAGGTTATTGTGGAGTTGAAGTTAATCTTTATAGATTCCATGAAATTTTCACTGTACAGAAGAATCCAAGATGGCGGACACGATAGGTTCTTGATGCAACTTTTTACCTTCTGGGGAATGAGGCATGTACAGAAAGAATCAGCATTCTAGGTCAATCGGTGTGTAAATAGCATCATTGTAGAAAAATGGGATTTGGGCGTGGCCTGTGGCGCCCCCTGTGGAGTAATTGGGTCGGGTCTCTTTGTGGTAGGTATAAATGGTCTATATTTTCTGTGGTCCAATTTGTATAATTTTTCATCAAGGATCTTTTGAGTTATTCAGCAATTTCAAGGTAAAATAAAATAAATATAGCTGCATGCAGCAATTAAGGGGCCCAAGCTCTAAGAATGCCATACAAGGATTGGCCTTTATAGGCCTAATTGGCCTGATAGGTCTTAATAGGCCTGGTTATCTGTTTGTGTTCAGTAATAATTTAAAGTGATTTTCTGCTGTAGCGCCCCCATATGGCCAGTTAGCGCCACATACTGCACATATCCTTATGTTGTTATACCAATGATGCAAACCAAATTTAGTGAGAATCTGACATACGGAGGTGGAAATATGCTTTTGCTTCCTGTGAGATTGTAGGACATCTACCATTGCAAATTTAGTGGAACAACATGGATACATGGATTCATGTGTGTACAGAAGCGACAACTGAGAAAAGTACATTAATTGATCATGTGTACGTAAGTATAGCAATAATATACATAATAATGTAAACTAGCAGCAATTTAAAAAAGAGTAGGATGGGAAATATGAACAATATGGGTAGAAGTATTGAATATTATAGGTACAATATGAGTGTAATATGCCTATGAATGGTACATACAAAATAATATTCTAATGTACATTGAATTTACATGGAAGGACATCAGTGTGGTTGACATAAAATTACTTACTGTCATTTTTGTCGTATCATCTTTGTCAACATATTGACCAAATCGAATTTTAATGTCATTATCCTTGTAGTAGTAGTGTGCACATACAGGTGCTGGTCATAAAATTAGAATATCATCAAAAAGTTGATTTATTTCAGTAATTCCATTCAAAAAGTGAAACTTGTATAATGTATACATTCATTCCACACAGACTGATATATTTCAAGTGTTTATTCCTTTTAATTTTGATGATTATAACTGACAACTAATGAAAACCCCAAATTCAGTATCTCAGAAAATTAG
>JACXGI010000488.1:5160-134504 GCA_016801175.1 Esox masquinongy
TATATATATATATATATATATATATATATATATATATATATATATATATATATATACCGTAGGGATCGTTCTTTCTCTGATCGTGCCTCCATATGTGTGTGTGTGTGTGTATATATGTGTGTGTGTGTGTATACACACACACACACACACACATATGGAGGCACGATCAGAGAAAGAACGATCCCTATGGTAGCATCCATAGGCATCTCAAACACTAATGGTGACCGTTTTGAGCGCTTGTACACAGGGTCACATTGGCATAGGTAAATCATCCAGCAAAAAAGGCAGTCACTGATAACTAGCATGTTCTGGTAGACATTCATTTGTGTTCTGGTAGACATTCAGTCGTTGCACTAACACAAATTAGCATTGGCTAAAACAACTTTGTCATAGTGGACGCAGATACAAGTGCATAGTGTGTATGAGTTCATCTGACTTTGGCTAAGCAATTGGCATTTCATTGAGAAGGATAGTCATAAAGGAACCGATTAAGCTATAGTTAATATTCTCTTTCCTATTGTCAAGCACGATTTGTTAGTATTTAAAAGGGATTTGCTTGCAAGGTAAAACAAATATTCTAGTGTGGTAATGGCGAAATATGATTTTTGCCCTGTCTCGTGTCACCTCTGTCTGTTTCAGTTTCAAGGTTTATTTGTCAAATGCACCGAACAACACAGCGTCATCCTGCACAATGAAATTCTTGTGACATGGCACCCGACAACTACGTAGTGAGAGTTAAGAATATATAAGCAAAAATAGAGCCACACAAAAATTTATAATAAAATAAAGCAAAAATATACATAACACTGTACACATTAGCCCCAATTTCAAAAAAGAGTACTGTAACTAGCAGCAATCTGGGTAGTATTATTGAACATTTAGATATGGCACGTATGGCAGTAATATACATAACAGTGTAAACTAGCAGCAATTGGTAGAATTATTGAATATTGTAGATACATATGAGTGTAATAAGCTTATGAATGGTGGCATGGCACACTACAACTAAGTACTGAGAATTAAGAAGAAAAATGTATACATAGCAAAAATATAGCAAGAAGATAGAGCAATAATATACATAACACTGCACATAGCAGCAGTTTCAAAAGAGTACTATAAACTAGCAGCAATATCGGTAGTAGTATTGAATATTATGCAAGTATGGCAGTAATATGCATAAAAATGTGAACAAGCATGTGAACTAGTCTGGCTAAGATACCTGCCAGCTCACACTGATATCAAACTCAATGACGAAATTCCACGTGTTTTTAAGCTCAGAGTCTATGACCAACTTACAAGCAAATACATCTTTTTGGAAATTACTTCTAGCGAACTCTAATACTTCGGAACCAATGGATAGTACAACACCACGCATGGACAATACCATGCAATCCAGTTTTAACCACGCTACCTGGACTGTTGCAGGACACTGCACAAAAATATTAATAATTGTTAATAGATTGTTAAAGAAAATGTAAATACAGAATTAATGAACTACTGCTTGACAGATTTGTGTGTATGACCACAAGACATTAAGAGGTTTAGCAACAGTAAGGTAAAGTAATCTAGTATGTCTCATGCATTACAGCCTTTGTAAGGGAAGTTGACTTAATATAGTTACTAACGACTTGGACATTTTATATGCGCATGTGAAAACCACATACATGAACATTTGGATTAAAATATCCAGATTTATTACACTTTAAACTATCACTCAGTCAATCTTATTGTTGGACATTCATAACATTGTAAGAAATTCTGTATTTTTAGATACATTTACCACTTCAACATTGGATGGAACTCGATATTGTTCATCAAAATTTGCACTTGTTTTTCCAAGTTCGGATTTCAACCTGAAACCTGACACTGACTGTTATACAGTAAACTGAGTATTTGGACACATTTGACACATTTGATTCCACACTCTGTATTCCAGCAGTTTGGATTTGAAAAGATACAATATGCAGACTGTCAGATTTCATTTGACTGAATTTTTTAAATCCAAATCTAATTAACCATTTAAAAATACAGTATAGCCCTCCCCCCCAACCATTTTAGGATGCAAATATCTATGGCTAATATTAACATGTACCATAAAGTTGTTATGTATATCTTTCTTCTTAATGTACCAATTTTGACACGCCTAATGAATAATGTTTTGTCATGTCAATGACAATTTATTTGGATATATCATCATCATGATAACCAGCTTGACTTCTATTGATAATTATTGGGTCCTCGTGTTGTCAAATACCCACAACAGACTCCAAATGCGAAGCCTATACTAAAGTGTACTCATGCACATAGATTACTGTAGATGGTCGTCCATACAATAACAGTTGAATAGCTAACCACTACGCTATGTGAACTACAGGGAAATAGAAAGCATTGGCTGAATTTCATATCATATACTACATTCTACGTACTACAAGGACGTACTTCGCGGATGATGGTGACGTACGTGCTGTTTTGTATATAGTAAGCCAGTATGCCAGTATTGGGACCAATTGGGACATACCACCTCGTCATAAAATTGCGTCTCGGCATTAGGTCATTTTGTCATGCATTAACAGCACGCCAAGTTTGAATATTTAGGCACCACTAATCATTTTGTTAAACTGACTCATGTTTCTTATTAAGTTCACTTCCACCACAAATAGCATCTATGAACTGTATGGCTTTTATTAGCCAGTAATAGGCCTACTAGTATCTACTTACTACTTGAAATAGTCATAAGAATTGAGCAATTGCTAGCGTGACTCAAGATGAACTTTACACTGCCAAAGCTATCTCATTTCATGGCACAGAAACTTTCATTTTTCTATCATTCATGAATGACATTGATACAATAACTATCAATATAGATGATAGGTGATAACTGACTTTTTCATCAAGTGAAAAGACAAGAGAATTGTGGAAACCCCTCCTCTTTAACTGTGCAAGGGGTTGTGGTCTATATTACCCCAAAAAGCATGCACGGAGGCATACTTCAAAAATCCACCAGAAATAGTCGCAATATAACTGTAAACAGTATTATTTTAGGCTTACTATGACGTAGCTACTGAAGCTTGTAGCCAACATAGTTTTTGTCTATCCTGAACAAATCCTAATGCATACTTTGTTCTGTCCGTGAAAAGGATTGAACAGCGGTCACCCACATCAGTCTGCATCTCTAACCACTACGCTATTTAAAAAGGGGTAGTCAGACGGTCAGTCACTCACTCACTAAGCAAGAGACATTCGCTCTTCTTGGCCGGCTCCACTTACATGGTCCGGCAAAAATATTATTATTTGAATAGTTTATTGTTTGACAGAATTTGATATACCTAAATGCTGAGAAACCTCAGGTAGTTACAATATATCTGAGATGCTTTTACGATCAGTAGGAGAGGTGATCTTGGAGAAAAGTGTTAGATGATGACGAGGATCTTTAAGATAAACACCCCTAGTTGTTTTGTTTTTACCTGTAACAACTGTTATTTAGCATGCACTATATCTTCTAATGATTTCATTTGCATATACTTTGGGGCTGCCTAGTAGGACAATGAAAAGCAGCCAGAAGCCTGGAGTGTATATCTAATGGGCTAGTTTCACATTTTCCCCACTGTGCAACACATTAATTATCCCCTCTCCAGGACATCAACACACACTTAAGCAGGATCTCCATAAGTGAAGTAGCACCTTGAATAAAAAATATCCCACAACAATAGCTTGCAGCAATATTGTGTTAGACCTAGTGCGAAATTGATGAGCGTGTTTCCTTTCATTGAGTACTGCATTATAGTATCTGTCCCTGCAACAGGAATGTAGTGGCGATAATGTGGAATGAGAAACAGGTAGAGTGAGACTCCCAGGGATATGGAGACTGTTTGGCAATGATGGAGATGGCGTCTGACATCAAGGTGTTGAAACAGTTACAGAAAAAAGCAATGTGAGAGAAAGAAAGAGAGAGGCTGGGAAGAAAGAAATGCACCTGTTCAAAACCAAGTTACTTTAGAGTCAGGGGTATAAAATCTCACACAAACATATCAGACTTGTGAGAAAAAAAAGAGATTACTTCAGGGCCTATGCTGGATCACAAGAAGGTGTGTGAGTGTGAGTGTGTGTGTGTGTGTGTGTGTGTGTGTGTGTGGGCGCATGCGTGGCCCTTCGTGTGCATGTCTAGCCTTAGCTGGCAGATATAAGGATATGTGTTCCAGACAGGAACTCTGCGATACCTTTGGGGATACTGGTTAAACAGAGATTCAGTAGGCTGGAGGGAGAATTCTTTTAGAGGCTGTCCTGATCACAGTTCAGCAACTCCGCTGACAGAGGACATAAAGACATGCATGTAATTAAAGGAAACGCCGACATATGTTGGGCCACCAAAACATGCCAGAAAAGTTTCGGTGCGCGTTGGCATCGATTTTACAACTGTCTGTAACTTTATTAGAGGGATATGACACCATCCTTCCATGATGAATTACAATAAAATATAAATTTCACACCCGCTGTGAAGCTACTCAACAAGAAAAAAAAAAACGTCATTAAAATAAACACACGCTAGAAACACTCCTCTCCCCCACCACTCTCTATCCCCTCATCCCAACACCCACAACCCCCCTCTCAACCAACCACCCAGCCAACCAACCAACCAACCAGACATTCCACTGCACAGAGAAACCAAAAACCAAGACAAAACAAAGAAGAGAAAACACCATGATGACAACAACAAAAAGCCAACTGAGTGTGTCATTGCATTCTCATAACTGTTAACACACGTGTGAGTGCGTGTGCCCGTGGGTCTGCGTGTATGCTAGTGTTCATGCGCATGCAAGTGCTGCATGTCCTCCTCCTCTGACAAATTGTTTTTGGTAAAAAAAAGTTGTTTATTTTATTTGCATCTGCTTAAACCAATATGTTACTTAGTTTAAGACCGCAATCCTCTGCTTCCCTTTGTCTGTCCTAGCTGTTGTTTTGTTGATGGCGGTGGAAAAAGCATTGTCATGTATGACCATAAGAATTTTGGAATGTTAATTCCACACCTGTGTGGAAGCACCACTTGCTTCCATTAAACTACGTATTACTCAATGTGAAATTTACATATTTAATAGAAATAGCTTTGTTGATCTTTCCCTTCTGTGGCAAACAAGTCCATTAATCAATGAACCATGGTGAATAACATGAATTATTGCCCATGATAATTATGTTGGTTTCACTTAAGTCTCACCAAACAAGAAGCTCATTTCTCAGAACCTGCTCCAATGGAGAAGCTAGTTTGCTTGAAGTACAAACAGTATATCCATCAATTCAATGTGTAATTGTAAAAAAACAATACAGAACAACATACGTTCATAGCAAAAATACATTTATTTTGAACTATTTGACATCTGAATTTTGTTTTCAATAAGAAATGAGGTACAATCAACAATGCACTTGATAGCTCATGCACTACTATGCAAAATTTGCTAAATGTATAACAAGACCATCAGACAAATGTTTTATTAACACATTTTTCATTCACAGTTATACTTTTACTAATGTGAAAATCACCATGATTAACATTTGCTTACCTCATCATGTTATTTTACAATTATTTGGTGACATGCTAGTAACGGCAAACGAAATGACTGTAGCTGTAAGCTTCTTGATTTTACTAACGCTCTGTTCAGTATGCCGAGGTTCTACAATTGCTAGTTAAAGAAAAGAAGATAGGTCCACATCCACCTGTACACATTTTAACTTCTAGTCTATAGATTGTTTCCCAAGTGGCAAAGCTGTAGTTTATGTTTATGTCTCATTATGTACATCCCATCTCCCTTATGTAATAGTACAACAGTTGTCATTATCAAGTGAACACCAGCATGATAACAATGTTGACTTAAAGTATTTAATAGCATTGATGGCACTTGATGAAACAAATCATTCTTTAAACAATGGCATTTTCCTGATGCCTGTTTCTGACACAACATCCACAGATGTTGAATTGAGCTTCCTCATTACTCCAATAATTTATCTACACCAAATAATTTGTCCAGTCATATGGTATATTTATAAAATATTGTAAAGTACATATTAAGTAGCAGTTGTCAGTGTCCAAATAATTTCCCCTACTGTATGGTATATTTATAAAGAATTGTAAAATACATATTAAGTAGCAGTTATCAGTGACCAACATAAATGGTGAAAACAAATAAAATACAGTGTTCCCACTGAAACACCACAATCTGACAGAATCACATTTCTTAAACATTAGTACAAGTAGGAAATTCTCTTGTGATCACTCTCTCCCCATTTCTTCCATTTGTCCCTGGTGATAGAATATATAAACAAACAAAAAATAGTTTGCTTTAACAACCCAAAATGTTTTCCCTTTGTGCTTACTGGAACTTACAATGCAAATAGACTAAGATTTATTTCAATAGCACAACAATTTTGAACTGGTTTATCATAACACCTCAATGACACAATGAGATTGAGACAATGCTTGCAAACCATAATTTAAAAAAAAATCTGAATATTTGACCCAAACATATAATAGCAACAGTAACAAAACAAAGCACTCACCAAAAATCTGTATAACTTTATCTTCTATATTATAGTGCTTTATTGTGTATTTTTGTTTTTGTGGCTCAGTATGGACAACACCTTCGTTGGCTTTGGTCAATAAGGCACTTCTATCACACAGTGTCTATTGACAAACAGGAGTAACAGCCAACGGGTGGACTCCTGGTCTTTTGTAAGGCACTGATGCTTCCTCTCACCTCACTTTTGTTCTTCCTTCAGTCTCTCCAAGATGTCACAGATATGCTTTGTGAAATCTGCTTACTAAAATGGTTGATATTCCGGCAGCAGTTATGACATTTTGAATGGTATTATTCAGTCAACTCAAACATTGGCACCCTTCATGAAACTGAGCAAAAAAAAACAGTAAATGCAAAAAATAAACAACATAAACAATGACTTATATTTTTGGCTTAAACAAAACAGGAAGCTGTACACTTTTGTTTCAAAACAGTAATTTCCTTTATTCCTTTATACATTTATTTGAGTAGTATGATATTTTTATTATTTTGGTAGTTTATTTTTTACATTCACTTTTCACTAAATTTCATGAAGGTGCCAATATTTCTTCAGTCGCGTGCACAATGATTACATCCAATTCTGGTTGAATTTGCCAGCCATCTTTTTGTGTTGCGGCAATGGTACAGTTTTATACAAAAATAATGCAATGCTTTTACAGATTTATGCAGACATTGTGCGGTGACTGGTGAAATATGCAAGCCCAGAAATCTTTGATTTCAGAAATGAGGAATCCTGGAGGATCTGTCCCTTGGTATTGCTTTGTGGAACATTAAACTGTCAGTTATGAGTGTCGTTTACAACATTTTAGGTCCTATTAACCCTACAATATTTATTTGAATGAACTTTCAATTGAAAATTAAAATAATATTGACATCACATATATATATATATATATATATATATATATATATATATATATACTGTATCTCACAGAAGTGAGTACACACCTCACATTTTTGTAAATATTTGATTATATCTTTTCATGTGACAACACTGAAGAAATGATACTTTGCTACAATGAGATACTGTGTATATGTATATATATATATATATATATATATAGTTTTTCAGCTTAACTTAGGGATCTGCTACTGTTAGGTAGCTATCATCGCCAACACAAATGAGCACTTTGCATAAACAAACTAAGCTGTTTTATTACGGCTGAGATTATTAGAATCCTTCAGCTAGGTTGCATGGCAAATTCAGCAACCATGTTGTTGGAGAGAGTGTTACATTTGTCTTCTAATTTTAAGATAGCGTTCAAGTTTCTAGTTAGCACTCGTTAAGGATTTTAGGCGAGGGAAATTGACTACCATGTTCTTTTTGGTCACAGGGCTCAGAATTGGTGTATCAATAGGCATCACATATTACTTACATAAGTTATTTGGTCTTGGGGCTTGGATTTGGTGTATCGATTATTTGTTACTACATACTATTTCAAGTGATTAGGATATTTCAGTGTAGGAAATTATCAAAGGCTTTGGACCCCAGCTAATAGTGGATGCAGCTCTATTGGAACTATTTTTTTAAATGATTCCAAAACCCGCCATCAACCCTACAACTCAGCTACTCAGGAGTCACCACTGATAAAGCTTACTGCCTAGAGTTTTCTTTGTTCTGATTAATGACACGGGAAGATTTGATTTTTTTTTAGGAAACTTTCTAAATGAACATATTGATAATTAGCCCGGAGGATTTACAAAGCACTCCCAACATGCTTTTGACATTTTCCCAACATGCTCCAACTTTTTTACATACAAGCTGCAGTACTTAAGACTTCCAAGTTGGCAAGGTATAAATCTGTCCTTACCTCTGCTTCTGGCCTCCAGTTCTTTCTCCATGAGTTCCTTCTCTGAGGGAAACTCACTAAGCCTCATTTTGGACATGGTGTCATTTTGCCCAACTGCACCGATCATCTCTTGCTCCTTTTCCTGGTTCTCCTCAGCCTGGACATGTATCCAAGGAATTTTCCTAAAAAGGCAGACAACTCTAGATTAGATTAGATTCAACTTTATTGTTATTGAACAAGTACAAGTACAGTACAACAAAATGCAATTAGCATCTAATCAGGTTTTTGCTTACTCAACTCCACTAACACCACCATCACCAATAAAAAAAAGACAACATTTGGAAATAGCTATATACTATAGCCAATCAATTGATATTACAACAAGGAACATACCTTTTGAACTTAAAGATGAACAATGCAGCTAAACCAACAAACGCCACAGAGAGCAACATCAGCATGGCTGAGCTATTGTGAATAGGGTTGGAGTCCACCAGAGGTGCTAGGGAAAGACAGACACCATAAAAATAAACAAATGAAATATCACATTTGCTATGACACTTGAATTTGAGCTCAGATGCATACTGTTTCTGCCAAAACCTTTAGCCAAAGCCTTTTTGATGATCAATTTAATATACCTACTACATTAAATAGGAAATGATCATGTACATAAATTAACAAGTAGTATTGTCTGTATGATACTCCTGTATCTGACTGTTCAGTACTGTGTCATGTTCTTTGGACCCCAAAAATGTATTTATAATGACAGCCTTTTGCATGAGCAATAAGCCATATTTGTAAATCATTATTTTAATTGACCTGCCTGGTTAAGTAAAGGTTATGTGAAACCAAAAAAAGGATTCTGCATAAACTGATAACGCTAAACACACAACAATTAATGATGACAGCAGCAGCAAAACTAAAATTAATGATGGGAGGAAAGTAAGGGATGAAACCAGAAATAATTCTGTTGTTTAGTCAACACGTGTCAATTACGAGTGAGTGGTCATTCAGAGGGCCTTCATCCATTTGGTCCTTCTCTCTCTTCCTATAGCTCTGAAAGGTTTGTGCTTAGTCATGGCTTTTAGTGCTGAGGCGTATTATTCAGAGCATGCATTAGCCCACCCTTCCCATCTTTCTCTCTTACAAGAGGAACCAGTGAAGTCGATGACCTTTCCACAGCATTTTAAAGCCATATAAGACCTTTCCATGCAGACACAAATGAAGACAGATCAGTCACTGGACGAAAAGGGTAAAGTCAGGTTGGCTTGATCGACATGTATGCTAATATCCTAATTCCCAAGGTGCATACTAAAGATTGCTAATCGTATCATTGATTGCATGACTTCAAGACAATCTACTGTCATAAGCTAGTGACAAAGGGGATTACATGGAAAATGTCCATTAATGTCTACTGGTGATATACGCAAGTTTCCATAGTGCTTATTATTGCACTTGGAATTGTGTATGCATTGTAAGTTAGCACTTGATACTGTGAAAAAGTAAAAAAATATTTACCTGTAGTTAGCTGTGTGATGTAAACACTTATCCTTGTGTCAGCTTTCAATTCAAACTGGATAAATCCTTGGTTCAGGGCATTGATAAGAATGTCTGATATCTGTTCGGAATCGAAAAATGACATGGGACCCCGAAATGTACATTGCAAAGATTATTTCAAATCTGAAGAAAAGTTAACAAGATAACATCTTGGAAAACCAATTCAGTCAGTTAAACCCAATTGGTGCTACAAATACCACATTTTGTGCAGATGAACTAGAAGACTAAATGCTCTTAAGAATTTCAGAAAAGCCAAACTTTTTGAAGAAACATATGCTTACACTCACTAAGGCCTCTTCGTCCCCTTTCCCATGTTTAGGCAACTGTGTCTCAGGCAGGATAAATAGCTCTGCAGTTGTTGGAACACCTGGAAACAACGATACCAACAGCTGCTCTTCTGGAAACCCAGACACCTGTAAGATCAGTCTTAGAGTCATACATACACACTGCTATTGTTTGAAAACATACGATAATATTATGTTTAGGTTACTTAAGTCACATTAAGTTTTGAAGGGTTGTTCTCATTATGTCTCACGTGTTTGGTTATAGCCCTAGTAATCCAAATCTTCCTGTATTTAAAAAAAAAAGACCAACTCACAAAAAAAATCTATTTTTCTCAAGCCAGGAAGTAATTTTTTCGAATGATAACGTTTCAACATCTTCCATTGTGCTTTGAGCGTGGAAGGCAAGTACGAAGGCTTGAGTGTGGTTACATCTCTGGAGCTAACAGATAACAATCACTATTCAGTGGCTCTTTAGTTTTAGTAGCTTTAGTAACTGATGTTTGGTCATCCGTGAACAATTTCTTTCCTAAAATAACTTGGCCTGGTGGTCGTTTCCGTGGTCGGCTGTGGTATCGTCAACAATGTAAAATCAAAATAGATTAAATGTCATCATTCACCAGAGCAAAATATTGACAGATGCAAGTGGTTGGCGGCTATTAGAAACCCTAAATACGACGTGAACACACACCCAGAGATGTAGCAGAATGTCTGTGTATAGTCAGCATTTCACTCTGGAGGACTATGAGAAGGATATCTAGACCGAGCTGACGGGTAGCTATTTATTAACATGACAATGTGTTTTCAGGCCACACGCTATTATGAAAGTACATACTATTCATGTCTTCAATGTGGCATGTCATTACATTGTGCCGAACAGCTATCTAATATTCAAGCCAAAAACAACATCAGCTACAAGATCAGGAAGACAAGCTCACTCCTTCTGTAATACTTGTTGTAGTTTTTAAAATACAGTATGTGATTACCCCCAAATACATCACTGATGGGAGCTTTTTCAAATTTGCCATACATACATTTCAAATTACAGAACACATTGACAAGCGGTTTTCACAGTCTGATACGTTGGAAACACGACCTGCACAATGATTTTCAAGTGTTTTGGCTTCTGGAGTTGTCCTTTAAGCCAAGCTTGTACCTGTGACACAGCCGTTCTCACCACACGGCCCACATCCTCTCTCCATTCCGGAATGTCCGGGTTGTGATCGTCCAATGTTGGAGAGAATGACAGGAGCAGGGATTTGAAGAATTCTGCAAAACATTGGAAGATATTGCCATGACTTCTCGAGAACAAAGTGTTCCCAAGCTGCAACATAATGTTACTTCTTAATATGACTTTGATCATTTAATTTAGTGACTGCTCATGACATAGAGGTTGCTTGGCAGGAGTAGAGGTGATGTCCACATTATTTTACTAACAAGGCAGTGTTTACATGGACATAGAAGGAGAATGTAGCATTCCTTTTTTATATACTAACAATAAAGGCATTAGAAGTCTTTCTCACTCACTTTTAACAATTATAACCTTGGTATCCTGCAATATGTTGCACCCAGAAGACACCTGAACCATGACCTTGTTCTTGCCCTCCTTCTGAAATGTATACGAGATGCTTCCATCCAAAGTTATTAAGGGCTAGGATTCAGAAGACAGAGAAAAGCATAGAAAACCTCTCAACCTTGTTTATAAAGCACACATGAATTACAAAAAGGATCAAGCAACTGGCTCAAAATAAACAATTCCAAACTACAATCTAACAAGGTATCTGAACTAATCAAGGTGTCCAAGTAATTGGGTGAAGGAATCTCACCTCTGAGCTGTTTTCAAACCACCAGAAGAAAGTAAGTATTCTTTGATAGACAGGCCAAACCACAGCAGTGAGGTTAACTTCATTCTTCACAATGGCCACAATAGGAGCTGAGAGATACACATGCTCCACTGGGCCTAAGACACACCAAAGCACAGTAAGTTGCTTAATGGACCAATACAACAAAACATATTAATTATACCAAAATATCAACTTAATTTTTATCAAAACATTGTTAGACATGTAATAATGTCAGCTGAAATTCAAATGACCAAGGCAGACTTTAGAAACAGTACCCTTAGAAAAATTACATTTAACCTGCATGTTTCAAAAATATGAATGATGTTTCTTAAAGGTGAATAGGACATAAATAAATACAAACATGCTCAAGCTTCCCATTACTTCCACAGTACTGAAACTGTGGCACCAATTATAATTATAACTGAAACTGTGGCACCAACAATTTTAATGGAATCCAATTGGCTGCTTTTGCCTCAGCGAATACAGCTAGCATTGTTACCATACTTACTTACATCTTTTCTTTTTCAACATTTCATGTTATTATTTTATTTTTCTACAGATGTGGACAGTTTTTGGGAAGTAACAGGATACATGTTTATGAATTAAGTGTACACTGGGGAAGCAAATATTGTTCATTAACAAAAAGTAATTAGTAACTGATAAACATTTATTATCCACTGACACATAAAGTGCATGCACTCACATTTATAAAAGCACACAATAATAATGAGTAAATAAGAATCCCATGCATGAAAAATGCAATTATACATAAATGGTGAGTCAAACCATTAATCAATAAACAATTATAACAAATGCCACTCCCACCAATGATCAAACATGTGTTTATTATCTTATGAATCATTCATAAATATACAATATATAATTTATTACCAATATAATATGTTACATAATTTATAAGTGCAAACAATATTATATAGAAATGACTTATTAAAATTAAAAAACCTTAAGATAATGATCATTAAACCTAAAGATGAAGGGACCATAACAGAAAATGTTCCCTATCGTTATTGACGGGTAATTTTCTACAATCTATGCTGGTGTCAATGGCTTACTGTAATAAAATGCTTGGGCAGGAAAAATGCTTGGGCAGGACACTGTATGAGAAATGAAAGAGCCAGCATTTCTCATTGACATACTGGTGATGTGTAGGAACATGGAGCTGCTGTCATATCCCTGGCTGTTCTCTGCATGTGCAGTCACTCTGAAGATCCCAGCTGCTCTGTAGTTGTGCTTGATCCCATCACCTCTCTGGCTCAGGTTGTACATGACTGTGATGCCATCCCCAAAGTCTAGCTGGATAGAAGTCCACAGCGAGTTTCCCTGGAGACAGGAAGTAAGACAAGCATCATTAGTCAAAAAAGATGATGTTATGACACTGCATTATCTTTCCCAGGGAAAAGCTGTCTAGGGAAATACTTGGGATGAGATTTGAGATTAGACGTAGAGAACTACTGGTGATGAGAACAAACAAGAGAGAAATAAGAAGGTAAAAGTCAAAGATAAAGATAGAAAGTAAAATAAATGGAGACAAATGCGGTGAGTCACAGTCATCATTCATTTCAAAACTAGACAGGACCAGTTCAGTCTCTTAGGACACCACGTCATCCAACACTTCAAAAGCTCAAGATAATCCAGGGCAAATTTTCACAATTCCACAACTAAATAATATGAATAATAATGCGCCTTCCAATGACACAGGTTTTATTAGTGGTGGGAGAGAACACTCACATCATCCAGATGAACCAGGAAAGTGACGTTACTGCCCACCGTGGCAGTGAACTCCCCATGGCTGGTCATCAGTCTGAGACCTTTGGGAGGCCTTGGGGAACACTGCTGTTTCCTAGAAGAATACACATCGTTCCCTCCCTCTTTGCAGTTATTGGACAAAACCTTCCTGTACCTAACAGGGAAGAAATTTAAAGCAAATATATATATATATATATATATGTAGAGTGTGAGACTGGGTTTACTGTAGGCTGACAATATACTATATGTAGAATCAGTTGGTGTACAAAGAGCAAGAATCAAGAATTTACTGTGTGGGACAAAAAACTGAATATAAAATCACAGTAGGGACAGAAAGTTATGTTGTTCTAGAAAAATAAGAATGAGGTTTAGTGCTACACGTTACGTTACCCTGTGCTGTTGAGGAAGTTCTGACTAATGCCACAGCTTCTTGTTACAGTGTTTGGGTTAAACCAAAATGCAGATGAACACTTTCCATCAACTTGACGTTCATACCCATAATCACTGTAAAAATAGACAGTTCAGACAACATTATCTACTTTCCCTTTCTGTCACAGAGAAGCTTTTGTAGCTGACAGTTGGTAACAGTTATTTCTGGTATGACTACATGTTTTCATAACTAGAAACACGATTGCTTTCAGACAGATAAAAGATCATTCAAAGATAATTTCAGTCAGAATTAATTTAGCAATGAGTTACTTCATAACTGGAAAGTAATAAATAATTTGACATTATCTAAATTAAACCAGCCTCTTAGTCACATTTACAAATTCAAAACTATAACTGGACTGTGTGTATGTGTCCGCGGTAGCAAATATACGCATTCACTTGGAGAACTAAAGATGTTTGAGCAAAACTGATATTTGTGGGGCTTTGCTATGTGGTAACCAAGGCTGGTAAGAACACCTGTGAAGCTCCAGTAATGAAACCATTCAATAGAATGTCTATCAGGGAATTGGGAGATCGGTTACATGCACAATCCCCTTGCAAATTCTCTGACAACTGAGAATGTTTACCATAACCTCACTTACCATTCAAAATCATATAGCCTACAGATGCATGGCTCTGAGGATATAACTCTAGAGTAGCCCTGGGCAAGCAAACAGCGGGTCCCTGGTCTCCGTTTCATAAAGGTCTGCTTCTCTCCCATCACACATGGCTCGCCCTGTCAAACAGTATCACATTTCATTATGCTAATTGCATTTTTGTGCTTAAAACTCCGAAACGACTCTATGTGAATATACAGTGCGTTTCATCTTAGTGTGCGTGAATGTGCATGGGCATCGCTGTTCTACGTTTATGGTGACAATAAACAAACACGCCCATCTTGATGATGAAATCAGTAACCTTCAAAATGTCCATTACCTTGTTATTTAGGTGCCATGTCTGATAATCCCCATCCATGCATCTCCTGCTAAATATGGCTTTGTAGTCGATCTTTATCAGATGCCATTCTGAAACACGGCTTAAGTGTCCAGTGAAACTTTAATCAAAGAAAAAAAAGCCAATCTTGTCAAATGAGCGTGTTCCCCCCTACGTAGGCCAGTACATTGCTGCTGTAGCCCAAAACTACGCAAACACCATTCTGTTTATCAAGCCTATATCCATTCAGACATAATAACAACACCGTTTTACTCTCATAACTAGATGAGCTGTAATCTACAATACCTGACTCCACTTACGTGATAATGTGATTCTCTCGTTGAATGAGAACTCCGTCCAGAAACAAAGGTGCCAAAGAGAAACTGTGGCGATCCCATTTCCTTCCCTCGTCTAGACTTATCCTAATTCACAACACCGGACAAGACCACCATTAAAATCTGATGGAATACATCATTTAATTCATTACTATTCTAGTAATGGTGTGATTGCAAGTAGGCCGCAATACCAATGTAGTTAACTCTATGGCGTCTTCATAACCTTCAAGTTATGACAATAAATCAAAGAAAATATTTCTAATCTCTGCTAGAAACAGACACCCAGAAAGTATCTCTTAATTCCTAGCGATACAGTAGAGACCACGGATGAAAGATTGAGTAACCTTATCAGCCTGTTCTATAAGTAGGAAGTGATCCCAACTACATATTCAACAATATAACTAATGCGTCACGGTTTGGGGTAAATGTTGAGAGCGCCAAAACATGAAAAAAGAGATTCATGGTCAATTTTGAGACCTATATCAATATTCATGGATCTTAATTGATTGTGACATTGTTTCAGTTCTGGGGACATCAAAGTATCTGGTGTGACTGGGTTCCCAAAACACCAATGCCCTGAAAGTCTCTCAATAATTGAAATCTGCTGCATTTGCATGAAAGCTCTCTAAAATACCCATGAGGATTAGAATTCAATAAGCAACATATTTTGTTGAAAGGATTTTGACAGTGGTGAGAGAAAGAATTGCAGTGGCTATACCTAGTCACCACATGAAAACCAACCTTGCCAATTAGCATTTTAAAAGCTAAATGTAATCATTTGCAACATCACCCAAACTGAAATCAGAATGACCTGTGTACTGAAATGGAAACTTCAGGATTAGTTTCATCATGTTGCACATCTAAAAGCAATCTTTATACAAAGTGAATATAATTATTATAGTACATTTTTATAGTGCCGCATAGACTATAGTACCAGAAAAGGCAATAAATAACAGTGAACTAACCATATGTGACGGGTTGGTACTGTTGCTATTAAAGACACAGCAACCAAAGCACCACCATTGTCAAGAAACCACACACCAAGTTCTTCTTCAAATATCTAAAAAGGACGATGACAATACAAGACATACTCTTTAGATAAAGTTAGTAATGTTCATAATGCATATCTTTAGGCCAAATTAATTGAAGTTTGAGTCGATTATGAGGTATAAATGGATCTCACATGTATCCAGCTATTGCCAGCATCAGATGTTACAAACATCCCAAGGTTAGTGGTGGACAACTCGGAACCAACATTGCCTAAAAAAAACACAAGACATTTACAGTATGATTGCACATACCGGCATAGATGCACAGAAAAAAAGACACACATTTGCATATTCAATTCAATCTTAAAAAAATGTATTTTTCAAGTGAATGACGCTTAATATGGATGTAAAATGATGCATAAAAAGGAAAGACAGAATATGACTATTTAGAATGTTTATGATGAATTAATATGTTATTACACTGATTGATGGACGTTATTACACTAGAGATTATGTTGCAGCGGATAATGTCTTTATCAAAGCACCGTGTAATAATTATGACAGATTTATGACTTCATGTGCAACACCGTTCTTACACTACACATTCAAAGTATGTATTACATTATCGGCAGTTATAACATTATTCATTTCTCTAGTCGTACCTGTGGCTACGATGATCCCGGGTGCAGAGTCAGTGCTGGAGATGCGTCCAGGAAGGTAAGGGTTCACAGGCACATCCAGGTGCAAATGCAGAGAACAATATGGCTGCCAAAAACACACAATGGATGAAATGAAGACATTCATCTAAACCAAAACAAAATCAATCCCAGCTTTTCTGGGTCTACAGGTAACTTCCAAATCAAAGGAAACACGAGTACATTAGGAATGCAAAGAATATTGAGACCATGTGCTTCCATGCACTTCTGATTCCTAAGTTAAGTAATTACGCAATTATCATCCCATCATGTATCAAAAGACGTATGTTTACTCAGGTATATTTATTTATGCGAAACAAAGAACTGCAGGGTGCGCCCTGGGAGCAATTAAGGATAATGGTCTTGCTCAAGGACAGAAGGGCAGATTTTTCATCTTGCAAGCTCAGGGATTCAATCTCTATTTCAATTACTGGTCAGATGCTCTTACAACTAGGACATCTGGCGCCAGAGAGTTCCACTCCACCCCTTAGAGGGCAAGTTAAATGCTAATATATACCCAGCCTTTCTGAGTGTTCACCTTCAACCTCTGGTAAAGCATTTCTATCATAATGGGAGTAATCTATTCCAGGATGACAATGCCCCCATCTACAGGGCATGAATGGTTAGATGAGCTTTAAAACAAGCCATGGTGGTGCCTGCGTCAGCGCTTTCCACCACCATCAAAACACCAAATTATGGAATATCTCATCAAAGAATCAAACATAAAACCATAAAGAAAGCAAACACAATACAACAAATTACAGAATAAATCATTAGTCACGCTTTATTGACAGAAAGTCAAAAATACATAGGCAAGCTGTGTGCTGAAATGGTAGCAGTCCATTTCAAACCCATGTTGCGGTAGTATATGTGCACTGGAGGCAGTAACAAAAGGCCGCCACCCAAGGTCACGGCACCAAGTCTTCTAACTTTAGTTTACTTTGCTGGCATTTTAAAAAAAACTGAGTGCTAACCATCCAAAAAACCTTTATAAACCTAATTTGCATATGTAGACTACCAAGCGGGTTACTAACTGTAAGTCACTCTGGATAAGAGCATCTGCTACATTACTAAAATGTAATGGTTGTCGTTATATTATTGTTATTATAAACTATTATAAACTAGTTACCAATCTAATTACAATCATATATAAAAAAACATTTATATACAATTATATAAAAAAACATTATGAAGCATTTAAAAGCGCAACATCATTTAAAACAGGACACTTCTTTTTTACATGTTTAATGTAGTAATGATTTATTCTGTCAATGCAGGAAAATATACTTGCTTATCCCACCAAGTATGAATTAATAATACACAGGCAAGTGTACAGTATATGAACCCATCATGAACATTACAAAAGAGTGACAAACTACAGGGGCCAGCATATGACAATATACAACTGTCAACAAAGGCCCTCAAATTTAATAGGAAGAATTCCAGGAAAAACAAATCACGGTTGCATTCTGTTCTTGTTTTATGATAAACCTGGGCAAATTATTATGTTTTCAATACTTTTAGTTGTTTCCCTACCATATTTAAATAAAAGTTGTTTTATTGACTGGATTCCCTGATTTCATCCCTGTTTTTACAGATTTCATAGACATATAACAGTGTAACAAAACAGAAACCAATAATGTTGAATTTTCCAGCAATAAATCTGCGTTATTACAAAGAATGTTAGATTTCTGTTTCCAAGTAACCCAAAGTTGACTTGGAATTTCAGGACAGGATTGGAGCAAAACAACATGTGACTACTAACAGTAATTACTTGTTAATTACCTTGTAAAACCATACTTATTACCGAGCTATTACCCTGTTAGTATCAAGCTTGAAAGTAAATTTAAGAGCTACACAAAATATTTTACACATCAGTAATGAATTCACTGACAGAGACCCCACCCCAATCAGCCAATCACTGTGGGCACAGTTAGCAAGCTTGTTCGTGGAACGCGACATCATCCATAGCAACGGGGTCAACCCTACCCTTTCTCTTAGCTTAAGATTTCTCCCTATTTCTTAGTAAAAGTAGGTCTTAGCAACTTTGTGAATATGTTTTAAGAGGAAACTCTTAGCTAGGAGCTGCTGTTTAGGAGTCCTCCTAGTGGTAAGGATAAAATGTTTTGTGAATTCGGCCCCTGGTATTTATTAGAGTGAACAAATAATTTGTGGGTGATGACATGTTTATTCTTGCCTCGCTTATATTTGACTATTTGACTGTCTTCCAATGGTGCAAACTCATTTATCTTTGGAAAGAAAGTTCGCAAAGACAATTTATGGAACAAAGACGCTATTTTCCACCAAAAGATTAAAACTGCTGCAAAGGACATTGGAGCTAGCTATTCCATTCTAAAGCAAACAAGCCATGTAATTATAATTACCCAAGATGCAAAGATTAATCTGACTAAATTGTTTCATTTACTGATAAGTCTAAATCAAGCTACTCATCTTTCTGAATCAGCCACTTTGTGAAACATCAATTGGAGCTTTCAATAACCCAAAGGGAAGACCTGAGTACAATGGCCATTTGTATGAGACAGATAAAGCTATTTATATCAATGATTCTCAGTCTTTTAGTTATTACTTTCATATTACTTTATCACTTTTAATATCAAACATACTACTACTAATAAAACATAACTAACACAGACTACCAAATGGCACTAAATGGCATTTAGAGTAATGTGACTTTTATTAGGGAGATATCAAATAAAAATGTACTGAAGCACTGGACTAGACAGACTCCCATTCCCTTGCTTGACAGTGAGTACATTGAAATGAATACTAGTAAATTAATATTGCAATATTCATGTAAACACTGATCATCTTAATGGGCGTAAGGTCAAAATTGAAGTAAGCAATGCTGATTAAACAACCTGTTTTTTGGAGAAAACAAGCAGAGCAAGTGAAGTGGATTCGGAATAACTGGAAGTAAGAATTTTGGAAGTACATACACATACACACATACTTTATACAGAATGTGAGAATATACAGTATGTCTCAACTCAGAATCAAATAGGCTTACCAAAAAGAGAGAAAAGTTAACAGCAGTTTGCTTTAAGATAAGCAGCTTTATCTCCACAAAAAGAGAGAAATGTACCTTAGAGTGAGTAGAGGCTTGAGAAAAGAAATATCTAAACTGTCCTGCTATATTTATTGCAAGTTATATCTAGGTAGTTTGATGCTTACTTTCAAAGATAGATTCGGGGTATCTGAATATGTTTTCTTCCTGCAAAAATGAAGGAATCAATTGAAACCCATCTGAGTAGTCCAAGAAACTGATGGGTTCCCTCTTGGAAGGACGGGAACAGACAGGTTGGACTTGGGCAGTAGCCAAAAAACACATAGGTAAAGCACTATTTTGAAATGTTGTCATTGTCTTTGAAGCTCTAATTGGCTATAGATGATCCACTTGCTAACAACATGTTTTGTACACACTTGATTTTGACATCACCTAAAAGACTGCAGTAAAAGGAATCTCAGACGGAAGTACTGCACATAGCGAACAATAATTCAGTACAATATTTCCATTTGAGTTGTCACGCATAGTTTTATTACTGACTTTCTTATTTTATGATTTTGTCCCATCAGGTAGTCTGATTTTAGATGAGTACATGTAAGCAGAATTATTAACAAGGTCAAGTAATCATTTTACTCATACAATTACATTTGATGAATTCATTATTTCATTAAGGAATTATTAAAGAGACAGTATTATTTACAAAAATGGCTCCATCTCACCAGAATGCAGTGCAGACTGTTCCCAAACACATCAGTGTTAGGAGCTTGCAGAAGGGCCCAGGTCTGACCCTTGTTATAGGTAATAAAGGTCTTCACTTCACGGTGCACCAGTTTGTTGGCTAGATATATCCCGTTTATTCCTTCTACCTAGAGTGACAATAGGCAAAGTGGATAAAACAAAAGGGGTATCATATTGAGAGTAGCAATAGGTTTTCAATATGATTTATTTTAATAAATTCATGATAAAGACAATGCTACGCTGTGGAAAACTAAAGTAGCAATTACATCATAAAAAGTGTATCTTTCAAAAGTTACCGCAAATAGTAACCTAAGGGCGCCTCATATAAGCCCCTCCACAGGGAGAGTGGCTGAAATAAACACACTGTACTGTAGATTTACCTTATATAGGTCGACCAGTAAATTTCCGCCTGGCTCTCTTCTGGTCCTGAGGTGCTCGAGAGATAGTGTGAAGTAGACCCCTGGAGAGTCTGAGATGTACAGGCTGTAAGTGTCATTCTGGTTCCACTCCTGTACTGCTGCAAACACCTGCTTCTCATCAGTACTGACGATGTGCATGTCCTGTTAGAAAAGACAGAAGTGGTGGAAGGATCAACAAACAGATAGGTAGCGACAAATATAGATACAGAAAGACAGATTGGTACACACACTGTATACTGTAGCACAATTGTAAGAAATAACAGTTGAGGGAGAATCTATCAACAATGTGCTTTAAGATTAGGATCTTTCAATCTCTACAACATGTGCTAGTGGTGTATCTTAGATTAAATACATATTTGCAGATATCGAAATTGTCTCACCTTCCTTAATCTGCTGCTGTATTTATTGCAAGGTTTATTTGTGAAGTTTGATGCTTACCTTTGGCAGACAATATTTGGGTAGTTGAATTTGTTTAAATGATTCCCTCATGTAGGACACAAAGTAACTTGTCTGCCCTGATTTGGTGACCTATAGGAAAAAATAATGTCTCAGTCAACCCAGAACAGTTCATTTCAAACACGCCATTGGAATAGAACTACACTGAGAACACTGAGAATCTACATAGTTATCTGTTGGTCGATGTTGTTGATTTATGTAAACTATAAAATAATGCATAGTTAGTTTACACTGGCTATGGTTTTGTTGTGTGCTCTGTCATGATCAATTACGACGAGTGACGAGCCAAAACAAAATCTTTGGACAAGCCAGCATAGGATCACTGCATTCTGTAATCCACAGTTCCCTGTGTTCCTGCCAGGAAAATCATTTTTACAGTGTACGTCGGACACTAGTGAATCTGCCTATAATCTCAAAATATTTCAAGAATAAACTTGACATTTAATTTCAAGGCAGTGATGGAATGGGGTGTGCTACGGAGACATGGGACTGCTGCTATGACATTTGGCTTGAAAATACAATGTCATTTCAAAAGACACATACATAAGTTGGAAAAGCTGTTTGCAATCTAATTTGCCGGATTAACGCAACGCAAAGTAACTGACCACCTAATTTAGCCAAACATTTTAGTGTATCGATTAATCACTATGGTGCTGGCACTGAGGGTTTAATTGTATAACTTCATACAGATCAGGCAAGGATGAGAAGTCATAGCCAAGACAAATGTATGATAAATCTGGGGACTTTTATCATAGGCTAATGTCAGTGGTGACCACATCGCCATTCAACCGCCAATTGTTAGCTTCCCTACTGTACCTTTGTATCATCCAAGTTAGACTTTGCCAACTGTATTTTAGTAATCCGTAAACAATGTTAAGCCCCTGTGTTAATGGGCAAAAATGCTTGTGGTAGTGGACTTTAAGTCATTCTATTTAATGAACTTAAAATACAACTGTACCACTGTAGCACAGCAAATTAAAAATATACTGGTGTACAGTATGTCATATCTTAATAGAACGCACACCATTATTTTGAATTTGATAGCACAAGACTTGGGAGACCTACTAGTCATTGCATTTTGTTTTTATTATATAATACAATATATTATTCATAAATTATACACTACTTCCAATGTCATCACTAATACACTGAATGTGCCAAACTCCTTTTTTGTTTGTACATTAAGAATATTCTTTTCAGAGAATGCTTTCAATACCCTTAAATGTAAGGAAAGCATTGACTGTATTTGTGTAAATGAACATATTGTTGTTATTTCAGAATATCAGGAAGAAGCATCCAACCTGCCATCCCGTAAACCAGGATGTATGGAATCCATCTTTCATTACACTGACATGGAGAAGACCACACCATCGGCAATAGTCTTAATATTTTTTTTGTCAATAAGTATGTATAACAACTGAAATAAAAACTGTTGTTTGAAAAGTTTGGAGTCACTTAGAAATGTCCTTGTCTTCAAAAGAGAGGCACATTTTTTGTCCATTAAAATAACATTAAATTGATCAGAAATACCGTGTAGACACTGTTAATATTGTAAATTACTATTGTAGTTGGAAATGGCTGATTTCCAATGGAATATTTATATAGGCATACAGAGGCCGATTATCAGCAACCATCAGTCCTGTGTTCCAATGACACGTGTTTATCATCTGAAAAGGCTAACTGATAAATAGAAAACACTTGTGCATTATGTTAGCACTGCTGAAATCACCACTGTTGTGCTGATTAAAGAAGCAATAAAACTGGCCTTCTATAGACTAGTTCAGTATCTTCAGCATCAGCGTTTTTGGGTTCGATTACAGACTCAAAATGTCCAGAAACAAAGAGCTTTGTTAAATAGACCCCACAAAACACCAGTCTCAACATCAATAGTGAAGAGGCAACTCTGGGATGCTGGCCTTATAGGCAGAGTTGTAAAGAAAAAGCCATATCTCAGACTGGCCAATAAAAACAAAATTCTATGATGGGCAAAAGAACACAGACACTGGACAGAAGAAGAATTCTGTCTACATGTGATTGATCGCTTGATTTCATATTTAATTTAAATTAAAATATTAATTCATATTTTAATTTAATAAACTCAGCCAACATTTTTTTTTGAAAACAACAATAATTGTATACCTTGATAACATTGAGATTCAATCACATAATGTTAATTATTTTATTTGTGGAGCAAAATTCCCACCAAGGTTAATGCAAAAAATGTTCAAAAATATTATTTACCAAAAACTTTGGAGGGCCAGCACAAATCACTCCAGTTGCTGACCCCTGAACTAGAGGAATGGCGATTGTCTTCAAACACACTACATTAGAGCTCTAATGGAATAATCTATTGAAAATCAATGGGCTACATTTTCCCAGGCTAGATTTCTGAGGATGTTGCACTTGGCTGTTCCTTCTCCCCCCAGAGACATTTGGGAGGTGTTGAAGACTGCTTATTTCATTGTAGCTCAATCGATAACCTCATTACTCTTTGTCAAGTTAAATCCAACTGCCCCAAGAAATGAAAGTCACAAGAAAGTCATCTGTACTGCCACAGCTCCCTGCAATGAGCCAGCTGTGTCCAACTGGGCTATTTTTTTAAACCTAAATCTATAATGTTGGGGCCAATTCCATCTCAACTCCAGTTTGAATCAGGTAATGTATCGGATTATCGTGTTTGACCCACACAGTCGTGTATGACCACAGT
Source organism: Esox masquinongy (assembly GCA_016801175.1). Lineage (NCBI taxonomy): Eukaryota > Metazoa > Chordata > Actinopteri > Esociformes > Esocidae > Esox > Esox masquinongy. The sequence continues at coordinate 29,686 of JACXGI010000488.1, forward strand.
TACACTCATCATTTAGAAGCAGAATTTAGTGTTCATTAATCATATTTTCAATTAAAGTTTTAACAAATTAATTAATAATTGAGCATAGTACAAACCTACCATTTATAAAAGACACTTATGAAGATGGTCATATTTATTGACAAATAGCACATTCATCATGAACACCAAGTTCTGTATGTTTTATATTCTAAAATAAAATACCACTAACAACACTTGCAAACCAAAGTTTTGCGCCAACCATTTCTACATCACATTACTTAATCACAACAAGTTAATCTAAACTATAATTAGCAATATAAATTGTGTAAACAAAGGAATAGCCAAGCTGACAAAGACAAAAACCCAGTAAATAATCTCCAAAACTTGTGTGGAACACTAAATCAGTTATCAGGAGGAACAATGTTATCGCCTAATATCAACCAATGTCATGTAAACATGGTTGGCAATAAAGGACAGCAAATTACATCCATCACTGCCCTCAGCAGATACAAATAATGTTATCAGTAATCAGAGAATCTTTTAACATTATAGGCAGCTTGGACTATAGATAATCAAGACATCATCATTAATTGTGGCATGTTTGGAAGGTCATGCAATTTTGTAGACTTGGAGGTACAACAGACAGGCTGCAAAAAAAGAGCTGAGTTCACAGAAAAAATGAAAGCCTTTTGTGAACATGTAATATGCACTGCAGTAATAGATAATACACACCTGAACGAACACATAGTCATCCTGAACAACCAGAGAATTTGTGTCTATGTCTTCCGGGAAAAGGTATTGTTTGTTTGATTCTGTGCATCGTTGAGCTCTGCACTTCGCATACTGAGCACCTAACACAGAAAAGAACTAGATTAGTTGACAGTGACAACTCTTGAACAACCATCCAATGAAAGAAAATCACAAGCTAATGGACTTTTGTTTGTCTTACAGGGCACCATACCAATTCTAAGTTTTTCTTGGCACAAGAAAGCATTCATCTAGCATTGCAAATCAATGGAAAAAAACAACAATAACAATTCAATAACTCTCTCTCACATTACACAAGTAATACTACTTTGTCTACATCCACGAATCCTGGTAATTGGTTTGGATGAATAGAATCTATACTGTTAGTGTTTTTGGAGAATTTAGATTCTGATCTCGGGCCCAAGGGACAGATTACAGAGGAAAACATATATTCATCCATAACATAAAGCTCTATTTTCGTCAAGAGACTCATATTATGTTTTACAGTGCTACTGGGACCTATCCTAGAGCCCAGAATGGGTCTTATCTTTTCTGTGACCTCAGTCTAAATGAGAGGCAGGGGATCCTTGGGGTCCTGCTACTGAGAGGAATTGAGGCGAGTCACAGTGCAGCACTCACGTCCTTTAGGGATGCCGGTTTCCAAGTGGACCACATCTGCCTCTCGGTCCAGCCCTGTTTGTGCCCTGCAAAATAAGAGAGAGGAAAAACAGGAAAAAGCATACGGAGAGTGGGGAGGAAGGTGAAAGGTGGTGAAGGCATAAGATGAGGAGTACAACGAGAAGAGGGACGGAAAGAGGAGGACAGCAATTTAGCAGAAGAAGAGGAGGGGGAGAACAAAATTGGGAAAGGGAGGTAGAGGAGGGGAGGGGGAGCATTTTAGAAGCAGGAGGACAGCCTTAAGGGGACAGTGGCAGGCTGTGATGGACAGCCTTACTCAGCCTTACTCTGCTTCCTCTCACAGATAACACATCTCCATTTCCTGTATGCCAACTTCCCATTTGTGCCAGCCTCAGCAATTCATCTTCATTTGTGAAAGCGCTAACAAAGGCCGACAGAGGCAGGAAAGCCTGCACCCTACACAACAATACTTGTTTGGGGTCATCTCTCTCTCCTTCCCTCTCCAACCATTTGAAATATGACATACAGGTGAGGTAAACTCTGTTATATGGTAATTTTCAAGAAACATTAATAGACGAAAAACATGTCATGCCTGCAGTAAATACAAGCCGTTAAACATTTCATATGTGAAATCATAAATTTCCTAGACCCATTACAATCTTGTGTGGAGGGCCATTACTCCCTTGTGCATAGGGTGTCCAAACCATGTCCTTTCTTTCTCAGCTTGAGAGGCACTTCGTTTTGACACACAACATGGCAGACTCTTATAAACTGCATCACATCAATATTCACTGCCTTGTGTCTGTGCACTTGAGATCACTGAATGACAACAAGCTAAAACAACATGTCATACTTGGGCTTCAGATAAAGGAGGCCAATATTCCTGGCTACGTGATATGTGTTAAAGATTTGTAGGCCAACGCTTTATGGTTGGTTGTCTTTGTCAATCTGTCGATATCAATTTTGACATACACAGTAAATCCAACCAACTGAAAGAGCTGGGTAAATATCCATACATAACTTCCACTTGAGTGAATATTTAAATTACATATGCCAACAAACTGAACTTGATTATTAAATGTACACATGATTTTGTATGTGGTTGTTTCTTAGAAACGTATTAGCCCCTGTTAGCCCCAATTTTGTAGTATCCAAATGTAGTTACGACCTTGTCACATCACAACGTGCTTGGGAGTGTTTAAGATTGTGAAATTCTTTCTCCAAGACATGTCAAGTCAAGCCATTCTGCTTATTTTCACACAGCTCATTCAACCAGTAAAGTTAGCTGGATCCGAATGTGAGAGGTCACACTCGCTCAATGGATACTAAACTGAGTAGTGCTGCCCTATTTGTTGATTGTCAGAAGGTTTTGACACAGTTGATCACTCAATTTTGTTGTGGTAAGTTGTCCTTAATTGTCTATGACACAAACAATTTGGAGAGATTTAAGAATGATCTCACTGGCTGGACCCAGACTACAATGAAATGAAATCTGAATTTCATAGAGGGCATAAATGGGTCCCTCAAGGTAAGATTGTAAGACCTCTGTTGTTTACACTTTATATTAATAACATTGGGAATACTGCATTTTGTAAATCAGACCCTTTTTCTCACTTACAATCTGATATTCAAGCTTTACAGAAATAACCACTAGATCTTAAAGTAGTCCTGAATGAAATGAATACTAAAACACAATGCTATTTTCTAGGCCTCATAACTGAATACAGCATAAGAGCACCACCCTAGATGGAACCGAAATTTAATGTGTTCCATCATATAAGTATCTAGATGTTTGTTTATAAGATGTTTTTTTTTTTGCTGAATTAGTAAGTATGCTTAAATTTATGATTTTTTATTACTGTTTTTTACAGAAAGAGAGTCTGACTTTTGTTTGATTAAAAAAAAGATATTGTCTAGTTCTCTTATACAGCAGCTTCTACTTTAAAACCATTGAAACAACATGCTATTCTGTCAACCAACAAAGCCCTCCTGCAGAAACAATCAGCATATCAGACAAGGTTAAAAAAAAACATTCTAGTATGAGAAGAAATTACTGGTTATTGCTGGGAAATACACCTGGAGATGTTTCAGAGGTTGGTAAAATTGCGTTAAGTTAATATGCTCCAAACAAATGGTATGCGCTGCAACTACCTTGTGTTGTTTTCAGAGTTTAGAAGTGGTGGTTTCTGTATTTCATAAATGTATTTGTTTTTATATATTACCATGATCCTAACATTTGCAATGTTTGAATGCTACTTTTTTATTTGTATTTTGTTTAATTAGTTAATTTCTCCTCGTTAAAGAGACATTTCAGGATTTATGACCACTGGTTTTAAAAGTGGTGCTGTCAAGCCAAAACATGTCACTGAAAACTGTGTACTGTGTAATTCATGTACTGGACCCGGTATGAGCAAGTGCCATGGTCAAAATTATCATCAAAACCACTCGCTAGTGAGGTATGAAAGTGATTCCACTTATCGATTATGCACACACATACAACATATTACAACTCCATCCCAAACTTTAAGATTTAAAAATTATTGTATTATTTGCAAGCCCTAGAATGCATCTTAAAACTGTATTAACACGGCACACTTGAAAAGGAGAACCCATTCTCATTGTGTTACCTCTGAATAACAAAAAGCAGTACTTTTAAATTAATAATAATAAACTGTCAGGAATGAAATCATACCAGAAGAACCGACCAGTTGTCACATTCTCACTAATCAACTGCCATGTTCTTCCAAAGTCCATTGTGCTGTACACCTGACAATAAATGAATGGGATCAAACATTAGTGGGATATGCAACATTGTAACATCAAGTCTGTACATTCAATCTTTACGACTATTTCAAGCAGAACAGGTAATGAAAGAACAACATTAAAATCAGAATTGTTCAACTTCAGACTTCTGTTAAGTTCACAGATTATTTTCCATTCAACATTTAAATAAAAGTCCTGCTGCTTACCTTATTGTCTGGACTGCTAGCCAGCAGCCAGTTTTCCTGTGTTGGATGAAACAGCAGACCGTCCATGTAGAAGTTAATGGAATACTTCTCGAAGCTGGCACCTTCATCTGAGCTGATGAGTATACTGTGCTCCCGCTCTGGGTCGCTAAGCATCATTATCTAAAGTACAGAAGAGAAGAGATATTAAGCAGAGAGGTTAGGAAGCAGAGTATAGACCATTGTGCTGAATAGAGAGTATGATTGCATGATGTCAACGGAGCAGCATTAGGAATAAACAACAGCATAACTGCATTTTTTATGAAAGCAAAAGCTACATGAGGTACCAACATCATTAGTTATCAATAAACTGACCAACAAAACATCACATCTTTGGGTAAAAAACCCCAAACATATTTAGTCTGGAATTATTTCTTGTAGTGAGGTACAGTAGTTATATGGGTTATGGGAGAGTAGTTAGGTGTGGGGTATAGTGGAGTTGTTAGTAACTATGGGGTTTAGTTGAATAGTTAGTGAGTGTGGGGTGTAGTGGAATAGTAAGCGTGGAGTTTAGTTGAGTCGTTAGTGACTGTAGGGTATAATGCAGTAGTGTGTGAGTATGGGGTAAAGTGGAGTGGTTACTGTGGGTGGGGTGTAGTGGAGTAGTTATTAAGTAGTGGTGTGATTTGTTAGTGTGGGGAAATGAACAACAGTAAGTAACTGTGGGATATATTGGAGTAGTTAGTGAGTTATGGGTGTATTGGACTAGTAAGTGCCAGGTTTAGTAGAGTAGTCAATTAGTTTGGAGTATAGAGGAGTAGTTAGTGAGTATGTGGTATAGTGGGGAAGTTAGTGAGTGTGGGATGCAGAGGAGTATTTAGTAAGCGTGGGGTGTAGTGGGGTAGTTACTGGGGTTTAGCAGAATAATTTAGCGGGTTTGCAGGGTTGGATAGGTTACTTTTTAAATGAAATCCATTACAGTTACAAGTTACCTGTCCACATTTGTAATCAGTAACGTAACTTTTGGATTACTCAAACTCAGTAATGTAATCTGATTGTTTTGAATTAGATTACTTTCATATTAAGAGGTATTAGAAGACAAATTGGAATATAACCAATTGAACACATTTGAGGAAGCGATCAATGTCAGAGTTTACATAGCTGGCCAAAAACGGAATCTGCATTTTACCTCATGGGTTATGTACAGTGCCTTTGGAAATGGTTTATAAACCATTGCTTTCTACTTCAGTATGATTGGGGTACATCCCTATTACACACTAAAGGTCTGTCATATACTATTCAGTCATTCCAATTTATCCAGTGCTTAACTTAGGATAGAATAAATGCAGGAACTGACAAATCGCACATTAGACTATGTTCATAAAAATGTATGTGTTAAAAAGGCTACTGTTCTACTAAAGTAGCCAATCCCAAACGTCCCAAGCGGCTCTTTTGCCTAAAAGGAACCGGAACGCTGTTCGCCAAATGTAAGAAATACTGGAATGCCGTTCCGGCCCAAGTCAACTGAATTTATCCAGTAACCCAGTGGTTCCCAAATAGGGGTACTTGCTCGCGACCTCAGAAAAGTGCGATTGTTGGTTAGCATTGGCTGCTGACGACATTGACTTTAAGATAAGAGTGGAGGTGTACTTTGGAGGTAGTTTGGGGATAGGCCCTGCTCAGATAAGCAAAATTTTGTAGGTGGTACAGTAACTGAAAAAAGTTGGCAACCACTGCAAGTAACCCATGATCTTCTAGAATCTGACTTTTTATCTGAACCTAACCCAAAATCTAAAGATGTCTAAGCCTATTCTGTTATTTGTGTTTTATTCATGTTTTTTTATAGCTTCAAAACATTTTTGAATAGAAAATGGCAATTTCTCGAAAAGGGCATTGACATTATTGTATATTACAAAATCAAGATATGCCAAGCTTTTCGCACGTACGCTAAATTATCAGTCTGATGTTTTGCTCCACAACCACCAACATTCTCAAACCATTGCAGAAACCCCGGGCACGCAAATGCCCATTCACAATTGTGAACACCCGCACTCAAATAAATTTTACCCGCGCGAACGTAATCTGCGATTACAGCAGCAAATGATAACCAATAATCGCACTTTTCTGAGATAGCGAACAAGCAGAATCCCATGACCTACCTGTATGGAGTTGAGGTGGCTGCATGCAAATCATCATCCTTTGGCAGAGTGCTTCCCGACACACCTTTCTTCCTCAAATATCGTGATGAATTCCATATGTTTTATCTTGAAGGTATAGTGGCATGTTAACAGCTATCTGACAAATAGTTGCCTAATCCTCTAAACAAGTCCTATCTGAAACATCATGTATCGCCTATCATTGTTCTGAGAATGATGCGTAGTAGATCACTAAATCACATTTAATATGGGTCGGCTAATATCATTGTAGGTATGCTCAGTTTTCACCAGCCAAAACCGGAGAAAATTAAACTAGCGCTTCATCGGTATGCGCGCCCACCTTAGCGCGCATGAGGATCACACACAGAATTGCTATTCCGCTACTCTCCAACTCTGGGTTAGTTATTGTGGGATACAACAGTGTGGTTAGTTAATGGGGGGAATTGTAGACCATTTAGTAACTGTGGGATGTATTGGAGTAGTTAGTGGGTTAGGGGTATAGTGGAATAGTGAGTATCAGGTATGTTGGACTGGTAATTGAATGGTTTAGTGGAGTAGTTAGTGAGTTAGGGATATAGAGGAGTAGTCTTTGAGTGTTGAGTATAGTGGAGTAGATATTGAGTGTGAGGTATAAAGGAGTGGTTGGGTGGGGTATATAGGAAAAATTAACAAGTGTGGGTTACAGTGGGGTAAGCTAGTGAGTGTGTCAGTGCCGGCTCTAGTCTTCTGGGGGCCCGAAGCAAAATTTGATTTGGGGCCCCCTCTCCCCTATCAGCAGTCGGAGACCCCTAGCGGTCGGGGGCCCTAAGCGACCACATATATCGCTTATTCCTGGAGCTGGCCCTAGGTATAGTGAGTAGTTAGGGTGGAGTATTGTCAAGTAGTTAGTAAGTAAGGGGTCAATTGATAAGGTGAATGACCAGAAATCTTGGATATAATATTGACACTAGAAGCCTGTGTTTTTCAATTCCTAATACAATTATACAAAAAAATAGAATATGCTTTATTAAGTGTAGAAATGATTTTGGTATGTCCAGAGCCCATTAAACTGTGCACATAATTCCAGAAACGTACAATACACTACGTCAGCATGGTCCTAAAAGCCACAGTTCATTTATGTCACCGGGGGCAACACTATTCCTCGTTTAGCTAATACCACTGTGACAAAAATAAAAAATGTTGTCTGAAGCAGAAAGAGGCTTGGACACCTGGATACACATGCAACACATTTCTGTTTGTCACCAACACAATGGAGATATTATACAATGGAATCTGTTACACAAACCTTTCTCTTGTTGGTTGGGCAGACATAGAGACAAGCCAAGTTTGATCCAACCTTGTTATTCAGTTTTATATAAGTGCTCCCATAGTCCACGGATCTGTGAATAGTAAAAAATGTGTAAGGAACACTATCATTTTCTTTTTACATTGATGCGGCTGGTAGTGCAGAGAATGTGATTTAACAAAAAAACACCCGGCAGCTCTAACCACATGTACAGTACTTCCCCATCTGAGATCAGGGTTCAATCCCTGAGTTGTCCCGGCTGATTATAATGTTTTCCCACAGCCATTGCCACCAAAAGCCGAGAACTTTTTCCCAATTGACCAGTCTCCTCTATTGTTCCACTCCTGATGAAGTGGAACAATAGAGGAGAGTGCAAAGGAGTTAAGTGCAAAGGAATATGTCAGGAGTGTAAGGTCTGCCTCCAACACTCGGCCTTCCCACCAGGCTGATGAACGCACCTCATTCACCCAATCCCTTGAACGCACCCCTAACAGCAGATCCCAATCCCTTGAACGCAATCCTCACAGAAGATCCTAATCCCCTGAACGCATCCCTCACAGCATATTGCAATCCCCTGAACGCACCCCTCACAGCATATTGCGATCCCCTGAACGTACCCCTCACAGCATATTGCAATCCCCTGAACGTACCCCTCACAGCATATTGCAATCCCCTGAACACACCCCTCACAGCATATTGCAATCCCCTGAATGCACCCCTCACAGCATATTGCAATCCCCTGAACGCACCCCTCACAGCATATAGCAATCCCCTGAACACACCCCTGACAGCATATGGCAATCCCTTGAACGCACAATTCACAGCAGATAATACTCCACTGAATGCACCCCTCACAGCAGATCCCAATCACTTGAACACGAATTATCTAAATGCCACACACCTGTGCTCTTCCTCTTCCCCTGGCAGCCACTCTCTAGCCTGGTCATTCACACTCTGTCCTTGTAAGGTATGGTTTGTGATATTTCCACCCTACTAAGCCTGTTTGATTAGAGTTTTTCTGTGCTTTAGATAGTTTGTAAGTCTTGTTCTGGTACCCTGACTCATCTGACCTGTCTGACCATGTCTTTGGATTGTCTCCTTTGGTACTTCTGCCGACTGTCTGATTTGATTCCTGTGTTACTGACCTTCAGACCTTTTGACTACGTACCTGCTTGTTCCTGTATATATTGTTGTATTATCAAAATAAACATACTGTGATATGCGCTTGGATCCAGCCATCCCTCTCTGGGTACATTCGTTACAAGGAGTCTCTTTATAATAAAAATACAAGTTAACTCCATTGTCCCTTAAAATGGTTAAAATGGTTACTGTAATGAGTTACTGTAATGGTATTTTTTCAGGTTATTAATCACTGGATTGTTTAGATAAAATGATTAAGCTTCTATGTCCACACAATAGGCTATGCTGAATTGCTCTCCAGAAACAAACAAATGAAAAATGATGGTGCTTCTCTGAATGCACTCTGCCCCCAAGCTAGAACTTCCTGTGTTGTTACATGAAAATGGTAAATATGTCCCCCATTATTTGTGGTTCTATTACCACTCATCAAACATTAAATCTAATCATCTCTCTCCTTTCTATGTGAGCAACTCTCAATGTTATTTCATTGCATAATATGATCTGCTAACTCTGCTGGCGCATTAAGCTGTCTTATTCTACCCCATATGAAAAAATATACATACTTATGTGAAAATTAAAAATACATGTTAAATATATACAGTGCCTCTTAAAACTATTCACCCCCCTTGGACTTTTCCATATTGTATTCTGTTACAACATGAAAACAAAATGGATTTGATCAAATTTTACCAATGATAAACACAAAAACATCCATAATGTCAAAGTAAAATCTGCAATTTCTTGAAATTAACATACAACAGCAAATAATTGCATAAATACTCACCCCCCTCTGTTATGACACACTTGAATGAGCTGTGGTGCAACTAATTGTCTTTAAAAGAACAGAGTCCATCTGTGTGCATTTAAGGTGTTTGACATTATTTCAGGTGAAATACACCTGTCTCTGGGAGATCCCACAGACAGTTACAATTCCTAACAAAAAACTACATTTTGAAGATGTAGGATCATTGAAAGCAAATTTACAATAAGGTTTTTCAAAAACACCAATCAAGGGGGAAGATACACCGTAAGAATATTTCCAAGGCATTGAATATCCCTTTGAACACATTGAAGTCCATTATAAAAAAATTGAGAGGAAGGCGCAACTGTGAATTTATCTAGAGCAGGCCATCCTCAAAGAAATTATCCAGGTGAGAAGGGCAGTAGACAGAGAGACACCAAGAGGCCTGTGGCAACTCTAAAGGAGTTACAGTCTTCCATGGCTGAGCTGGGAGACACTGTGCATACCGCAACTATAGTCTGGGTACAGAAGTAATACATTATTTGCCAAACTATCTTTAATGTATATTTTCTTCCGGTACGAGATTTGCTGTACTACAGTGTAAAGTTCCTTCATTAAGAGAGGCAGTCGTTACTTTGAAACATGCAGGAGATGCTTGTTAAGATACCTTTTGTGAGGCACCAATTCATCTTCCCTTTGCATTTTGCCATCAAAAGTATCCCTGGGCTATATCCATAAATAATTTATTGTATTATTACAGCAATCATTTACTCTGTTTCTTTTGAAAACAATCATATGGGTTCCTTTTTAATATCATGCTAAGAGCCTTGACGCACCGCCTGAAGGAAACTCTAATTTACTGGCTATGCTATTGTTAACCAGACACCCTGATGATGGAAGACCTCATGTACACAATATGGGATTTTGAAATGTGTCAAGTCGGGTGTAAATCTAAGCAGCGTCTCTAGTGAAACAGAAATTAATTTGAGTCTCTCTGCTTGGTGAACTGATGGTCTTTTTGTCAGGTGCATTTCAAAATGAAATGAGTTTCCTGTGGGCTTGGGGAAAGGTGAGAGGAAAAAACACAAGAGGCCGTATCAGCCTCGCTATAATCCTTAATGAATTCCATTCTTATTTATGATGTGACAGAATACAGTAACTCACCATAAGATATAGGGTGAATGGGATTAGAAGTTACTGCATGTACAGTACTGTCAATGGATAATGCAACAATGGGAGTTTCCTGGATGAGTAAAGAGTACATTGATCCAGTAGCAAGGCCAGTAAAGGATATTAAGCACAACACCTTTTAAACATATTGCATGAATTAAGTAAAGTAGTGGGGGAGACTTTGGGGCAAATGTAACACCTTGAATTGGTCCAAGCAGAAACAAGCTACAGCGGTGAAACCAGCACATGCCCCTTAAGGTTCTCCCCTTGCTTTAATAATTAAAGCCAATCAAAGCAAACAGAAAAACAAAACAAGTCTAGTGTTCATTTTTTATAGGTGACAGTAGATTTTTTCACGAGCTGCAATATTTCTTATACTGCCCTGAGCGTTAATGTCCAACAATTCTAACTAGCATCATTTTCATCACTAAGGCAATAATTGTTACAGGTTCCACAAGTCTTCTAATTTAATGATGTAGTACACAAAAAGGCTTGTGATCACTACTTTCAAAACTTGTGGATAGCACTGTACAAAAGCTCTGGGTTGTCACTTTAAAATACTTTGTATTACTGGTTGTTTGGATGCTGTACAATGTTCCAATCCACGCTATATTGGCTGTCACAGATGCACTTTTGCCTGCTAACAGTTCTAACTGAAAATGATCCCTGTGCATTACTTTTAGAATCTTCTCTTATAGTGATCCACATTCTCATTATATCCCCAACAAGTATCTAGGCAAGCATTTAGTTTGGTACTATGACAATTAATTTTAGTCTAGCATTGTACCTTCCAGGAATCAGAAAATGATTTTCACTTTTATTATGCAAATTCCCTAGGCTGTAGGCAACCATGAGTGAAGCGTGCAGACACGACAAGACACATTTTTTTTGAGTCATGCAAAATCTTACATCAATGTTATAATTTTCGACTTGGATGCACTCAAGTTAATGTGAATAGAAAAGAAAAAAATAAATGAAAATAAAGCTAGTAAATTTTCTTCCAGTTGCTTGTTTGACGTGACTGTGTTAACTAGTAAACTCCACAAATTAAGTTAACTAGCTAACAACTGACAACAACCTTCGCCAGCATACATGGCAACCACTTAATATACAACAGAAAAACAACCTTTTACTGTACATCGGCTCATTTATGTTTATAAGGTAGCAGGGCAGTCTGTAGTAGGGCATGGTTGCCAGGGAAACATTTGTAGCACAATGACTCAAGCAGCTAAATCTGGGGCAAAAATGGGTCTTCCAACAAGACAACGATCTCAAGCATTCAAGCAAATCTACCAAAGGATGGCTCAGGAGAAAGGTTTGTGTTTTGGATGTGCCAAGGCAAAGTCCGAACCTTAATCCAATCGAGATGCTGTGGTAGGACCTCAAATGGGCAGTACATGCAAAACACCCCTCAAACCTCTCTCAATTGGGTGAGTTCTGTGAGGAGGAATGGGCAAATATCCCTCAAAAAAGATGTCAGAGACAGATTAGTGGCTATAGGAAACTCCAAGTTATTGCTGCTAATCGAGGTCATGCAAACTACTGAATGAAGGGGTTCACACATTTTTGTAATAATTAAATCTTAGTTGTTGACAAAAATAAACTGCTTTTGTTAAACAACCATTCAAAATATATCATTTGTTTTTGATTTGTCCTTTCTTCGAAATGTCTGTATCATGAAGGATTTTATGAGTTTATTTTAATATTTTACATAAATAATGGCCATCATTGTAGGATTCACATACTTCCAAGTAACACTGTATAACTTTTAGTGGAAGAATGAAATTGTATGCATTTACTTTTAAAATATAAACGTAATTTTTATTTTAATATGTTAGTCAAATTTTATGGATTTATAAAATATGCAAGGCTGTGCTGTATCATTTGATAAAATGGCTTTGCAAACGTCATTTCCCTGTAACTATATTCATTATACACTGCTGCTTTGTGTTCATTATTGCCTAAGTCTGTCGTTCTGTAAAATTATCCATAAAAGCATTCTTACAAAGGTGCATATTCACATTTTTTTTTAATAATATCTGAACAGTACTTCTGAGTCTTACCTCCACAGAGAACTTTCAGTGAAAGCACCCAGGTTAAAGTCATACTGCTTCGTTAAGGTCAGGATCACCTAAAAATAATGAAACAAAGCATTTTAATTATACAGAATGGCAAGTATACATCAACTGTACATCTTACAACATGTATCGCCTGTGTCTAACAGAGAAGAAAATAAACTATGATTGCTTAATTACATACATACATAACTGCATAATACACATATTGTGTATTGTCCCTATATGTTGTCTACCACTAGCAGCGCCTATACACCAAGTCAAATTCTGGGTATGTGTGAAGTACTTAGCGAATAAAGACATTTCTGATTGTTCTTATTACCATAAAATATAATCATCGTGTAACAGAACAATGAAAAATGATCCTCAGGTTGTCTAGATCAGCCATTTTTTAAGCTGCAATGATTTGAAAAAGCTCTCAAGTGTCATGTTAGTATTTCATGCGGAATGATACATAGTACAGTACATGACAGGTGATTCAGAAAAACCTTTTGTGAACAACAATGTGAAGTGTGGCTAGTCTTCCCACTTTCACTCATTTGCTCAATACCCCAACTCTCTTGGTCTCTCACTGCTTGAAATGGGTAGCATCAGAAAATACAAAGTCATACTGCAGTCATATTTTTTCACGGTTTATGTGCACATAGGAAACAGGGGTCACATAGAAGACACACTGGGGTTGCTGTGGTGTGCTGGTTTTGTTTTGTGTCTATTTGCTAACATGTATGTATAAAACAAGCATTAACACCTTATTATAAAATGGTATTCCAGTGGAATCCAGTACCCTCTCTCCCTCATTTGGTGCACAGAGACCTGTTGGTCTTTATTGCCTCCACCTGTGTTCCTTATCATTGTCCCTATTGAAGATCTCCCTTCCCTAGTGTGTGTTGTCAGTCATGGTTTGGTTGTCATATCGCTGTGATGTTTCTGTTTTTGCGTAGATTCTGTTTTTGCTTCCATTTCGTTTTTTAAATTAAAAGTCCTCTGTTTGTTTTTTGACACAAATTATTATGAATGACAATATTCCTTAGCAGTATTTGAAATTTTGTTTTTTTGTAAAAAGTGTTAATTCTGGCCATATCAAGACCTTGGGACTGGAATGTTCTATGGCAGGTTGTGCCAAAGGCCAATGTTGGTCAGGATAGAAGGGAAAATGAATTGGGCAATGATCAGAAAAGGCCCACTGTAAGAAATCTGAAACTGGGTTGGAAGTGTAGCTTTCAGCAGGAAAATGAACCAAAGCACACAGCCAAATCTATAGTGTCCTGGCAAAGGAATAAAACGGTCAATGTCTTTAAGGGTCCAAACCTAAATCCAATCGAAAATGTGTGATCTGTCTTGAATATTGCTATCATTTCATACTCCCCAAGGAACTTAAAAGAGCTTGAACAGTTTGGTAAATCAGAATGGTTTAATACTGCCAAACCTGCAAATTTGGTAGAAGCCTGTCCTACCAGACTCACTGTTGCAATTACTGCCATCATTATAAGAGATAGACCGATATACCTTAGATAGACTAATAGATCAGGGAGAAAAAGCGAAAGCAGAAAAAAATGAGAGCAACATGTTGTAGCATCATAAATAAAACATTGGGCCTGAAAGACAGGTCGAAAGCTCAATTACAGTGAGTTTAAACACATTAACCCATAGAACGACTCATTAAACTGAAAAAGCCACACAAGTGTTAGAGACCAAAACCATGCCTCCGCCCTGAGTGAAATATTCTAAAAACCCAATTGACCCACAATTTACCCATCAAACGACGCCTCTGCTAGACTTGGTCTATCTAAATTCCAGGTTAATTAACCAATCAAGAAGAAAGATAACCATTTGCATAACTAAATGTGCCATGTCTGCAAGGACCGACACCAGAGTCAGAATCAATTTGGAATATAGATTTAGTTAAATGGCTCTGTAATTTTAACTAATTGCATCTTTGAAAAAGGAGAATAAGAAAAGAGTCCCAAACAAAGTCTAGGCTAGTGTCTTCATGTTTCAATGGTTATGATGGGTCAGTGACAATGAAGCCTGATACTTATGGAAAATTACATTGGTCTGTAAAAAGACAACAACTGTAGAGAATAATGGGTAAACGAAGACATTATATCACACCTAAAGGCAATGTTTGTCCTTAATTTTAACGGCTTAAACGATTCCAGAGGCATGTGTGTTGATAATTGCATTATAACAAAATGGTAATATGTTTCTTGATTTCACCCATCATTACATTCACATTGTTGTCGTTTAGAAGAAAGTCTGGGTCCTACTAATGACCATAAATGTACTATAAAATAGCTCAAACAACACCATTAAAAATTATTATATCTATATCTATACATGTACATACAGCACCGGAAAAAATTAAGAGACCACTGCACCTTTTTCTTTCCTTTCCAAAAAAATCGAAAAGGAAGGTTTTGAGTGAGGAACAGGAGGGTTAAAATTAAGAGACCACTGCAAATTGAACGCTTCTGTTTCTCACTCAAAACTTTCCTTTTTGACTGTTTTGGAGGGGAAAGAAAAAGGTGAAGTGGTCTCTTAATTTTTTCTGGAGCTGTATATGCCCATTTTGCCAGCAACACATTTCAAAAAAGTTGGGACAGGGGCATGTTTATTACTGTGTTGCATCTCCTCTTCTTTTAACAACACTCTGTAAGCGTTTGGGTACTGAGAAGACCAATTGCTGTAGTTGTGAAAGTGAAATGTTTTCCCATTCTTGCTTGATATAAGATTTCAGCTGCTCAACAGTTTGGGGTCTCCTTTGTCGTATTTTTCATTCCTTAAGGCACTAAATGTTTTCAAAGGGTGACAGGTCTGGACTGCAGGTGGGCCAGTTTAGCAACCAAAATCTTTTACTACGGAGCCATGCTGTTGTAAATTGTGCAGAATGTGGTTTGGCATTGTCTTGCTGAAATAATCAAGGCCTTCCCTGAAAAAGACGTTGTCTGGATGGCAGCATGTGTTGCTCCAAAACCTGTATATATTGTTCTGCATTAATGGTGCCTTCACAGATGTGCAAGTCACCCATTCCATGTGCACTAACGCACCCCCATATCATCACGGATGTTGGCCTATTAACTGTGCGCTGATAACAAGCTGGAGGGTCCCTCTCCTCTTTAGCCCGAAGGACGCAACGTCCATGATTTCCGAAATAATCGAAAATTTTGATTTGTCAGACCAGAGGACAATTATCCACTTCGCCTCAGTCCATCTTAAATGAGCTCGGGCCCATAGAACGCAGCAGTGTTTCTGGATCGGGTTTATATATGGTTTCCTCTTTCCATAGTAGAGTTGTAACTTGAATTTGTGGATGCAGCGACAAACTGTGTCCACAGACAATGGTTTTAAGAAGTGTTCCTGAGCTCATGCAGTGATTTACAGAATCGTGTTTGTTTTTAATGCAGTGCCGTCTGAGAGCCCGAAGAGCACAGCCATCCAGTATTGGTTTTCGGCCTTGTCCCTTGCATGCAGAGATTTCTCCAGATTCTCTGAATCTAGTAATTATATTATGTATGGTAGATTATGAGATCCCCAAACTCTTTGCAATTTTACATTGAGAAAGGTTATTCTTAAATTGTTGCACTATTTCCCTGCGCAGTCTTTCGCAGAGTGGTGAACCCCTCCACATCTATACTTCTGAAGGACTTATACTTTCTGGGATGCTCTTTTTATACCCAGTCATGTTTCCGATTTGTTGCCAGTTAACATAATTAGTTGTGAGATGTTCCACCAGGTTCTTTTTTTGTATTACACGACTTTTCCTGTCTTTTGTTGCCCCTGTCCCAGCTTTTTTGAAACATGTTGCTGGCATCAAATTCAATGTGGGCATATATTGTTCAAGGAACAATAAAATTTTTCAGTTTCAACATTTGATATGTTGTCTTTGCCCTATTTTCTATTGAATATAGGGTTTTAATGATTTGCACATCTTTGCATTCTGTTTAAATTTCCATTTACCACAGCGTTCCATTGACCCTTGTTAAGTCACCTTGTTCTCAACGAATTACACAATGTACAGTAAAGATTTTGATCTTTAATATATTTCGTTCATCGAGACCTGATGTGTGATTTATGTGTTTCCTTAATTTTTTTGAGCAGTTGTACTCTGCATGCACAATTATTAGGCAAATCATATTCCTCAAGATTTATTTTATTGTTGAACAAACACAATGCTCTTAGTCAATCCAAAATATAATTGAACCTCAAACCTGAATGTTTAACAAAGGAAAAATTAGTTTTGATCTTCCTCAGGGGAATACATAAGTGTGCAGAATTATTAGGCAACTAAATTGCAAAAATAATTTCTCCAACTCACGTGTTTATTCTCAATTTTTAGAGGAAGTGCAACAAATATGTAACACAAAATGAAAATTAAATGACATTTCTGGCCTTTCAAAAATATTCAATGCATATGGCCACCCGTCTTTTCAATAACCGCCATGAGCCTTCCATGCATGCAGTCTGTCAGTTTCTTGATCTGTTCATGATCAACTTTCACTGAAGCAGCAACCACAGCCTCCCAAATACTGTTCAAAGAGTTGTATTGTCTTCCCTGACTGTAAATCTCACTTTTGAGAAGGGTCTACAAGTTCTCAATAGGATTTAAGTCAGGTAAGGGAAGGGGGCCAGGTCATTATTCCGGCATCTTTGAGGCCCTTGCTGGGTAGTCAAGCAGTGGAGTACTTGGATGCATGTGATGGAGAATTGTCCAGCATAAAGAACATGGCCTTCTTGAATGCTGAGGACTTCTTCCTGTACCACTGCTTAAAGAAAGTATCTTCCAGAAACTGGCAGTAGGTATGGGAGTTGAGTTGGACCTTTTTTGGACTTTTTTTCCCAACTACCTCATCCTTAATGACAGCAGCCCACACCAGTACCCCTCCTCCACCTTGCTGGCACCTGACTCGAAGTAGTGCCCTGTGTCCATTAGTGATGGCCACAGGCCCATCCATCTGGTCCATAAAGAGTCACTCTCATTTCATCTGTCCATAAAACCTTTGAAAAATCTGTCTTCAGGTATTTCTTTGCTCTATAGGCTTCAATGTGTGAATCTTATTCAGTGGTGGTCTTCTTTCAGCCTTCTTGACCTTGGCCATGTCTCTAAGCACCTGACACCTTGTACCTCTGGACACTCCAGGTAGGTTGCAGTTCTGGAATATGGTGGCGCTGGAGGATAATGGGTTCCTGGTAGCTTCACGTTTAATTCTTCTCAAGTCTTGTGCAGTTAATTTGCGTCTTTTCTTCTCCATGCCTTTTTACACCCCAGTTGACTATTCGCAACAAAACGTTTGAGTGTCCAGTGGTCACGCCTCAATAGATTAGCTATTTCAAGAGTGTAGCATCTGTCTGAAAGGCATTTTACAATTTATGACTTCTCAGTGTCAGTTAAATCTCTTTTTTGGCCCATTTTACCTGAGGTCTTGAAGCTGCCTAATAATTATGCACACCTTGATATAAGGTGTTATTCACTGTTGCCACACCCTGCCTCATTACACAAATACATATCACCTGAAAATGCTTCAATCCAATGAGCATTCAAGTTTATATAGTTTGGAGTTGGAAAATTTGCGTAGAAATAATAATACGATGAGAATACTCACTTGCCTAATAATTGTGCACGCAGTGTATATAAAGGCTTTTTTTTTTACTGGCTGAAGACATTTTGTTTTCTTAATGCTGCTGAGATGAAAAAAAGACATAATGGTCAAAATTGAGAAACGGTATCAAAGACTGATGCATACTGTCAATTTTATGCCCAACTGTGTTTCAGCTTGTACTCTGCCCACTGTGGGTTGTCCACCATACACATACTATGATTGTTCATTGTTTTGGGGGCTTTTGCATTTTAATTCACCAACATTTTAAATTTACCAAAAGAAGTCAGAAAATGACATTTTTACACAGGTGTAGGATACTGTAATAATAATGAACATTTATTCTGCCTCAACATCCTGTCTCTGACCTGTGACATGACATGGATTTGCATATACATCACAGGCTGTGTTTTCTCCAGCCAGGCAGTGTGGCAAATATGCCCGGTCATGCCTGACCCATCCCTGACAGGACTCCACAGCGATGTTCCCAAATGCTCCCTCCATGGCTTGAAGAAGGTTTTCCTGTGGATTTTTGTCATATAATTTTCAGTGCCATGTGGAGCAGAACACCAAGGGATTGAAGAAAGGGGAGTTGGGTGGGAGAAACAGCTTTATGAATCTTGGATCATTGATTAACAAGTTACAGACCAGAACAGCATGGTAGAAACTGACACTGTCCCAAATGACAACACAACAGGACAACTCTTATGTCACTTATCAGCACAAGGTGGACAAGAGCTTCCCATAGGCCATCCAGGGACATCAGTAGATGGCCAATTTTGTATGGACCAAGAGTACCACAGCAGTGAAGCATCCCATGGTTGCTGATGGAGGCAATAAGTTGGTTGTTTGTGTTCTTTTGCAGTTATTTGTGGTATGTTGTTGTTGTTTGTGGTTTGTTTTTGTGGTATTTTGCTGTTGTTTGTGTTAAGTTGTAGTTAATTGGGGTATTTCGTGGTAGTTTGGTGTCCTTGTTTCGGGTGCTCTGTGGTATTGTGAGCTTAGATTATGTTTTCTTACCTTTTATTTCTTTATTA
Organism: Esox masquinongy; assembly: GCA_016801175.1. Lineage (NCBI taxonomy): Eukaryota > Metazoa > Chordata > Actinopteri > Esociformes > Esocidae > Esox > Esox masquinongy. The sequence goes on from JACXGI010000488.1 coordinate 49,195, forward strand.
AAAGTCTTCCCTTCTCTTTGATATTTTGGTGTTGTTTGTGGCATCTTGTGATTTTTCAGGTATTTTCTTTTTATTCTTTGATTGTCAGGACCTGACATTCTACTGTTCTGAAGAACAAAACGCATATGAGAAAATCTGTGGAATTGAGGGCAACACAACCTACACGCAATACAATCGTCAGGCTAAGATTTGGGTTCAGGCTTATCATTCACTAATATGTCAATGGTGTCTAAAGTGTGACAGCGTTGTCCACATCGCTGTTGTTTCTCCCTATTGGCTTCATGACTTTTAACTAACACTGACCGATTTAATTAGGTCAACAGCAATCCACCGCAGGGCCAGCAAACATGTCCAGCCAGATGATTCCTAAGAGCACAAATTGTCCCTAAGTGGATTCATCAAGGGTATGTCACTGGAGACAAAATGTTCCAGTGTCTCTTTCGTTATTAGTAGATACTAATACTGACACTGAAACTGCAGCTTGTGTCAATCGACACCGACTACTATACATGCAAATATGGCAGCCGTTGGGGACCGAGCGAGCAGCAATGAACCTCTCTAACACACTGTATCTGCAATGCTTGGCTATTGATGTTGCAGAAGGCACATCCTAAATTCAAGAGTTTTTATGATGTAGCATTGCATTTATGTAAATACCCAAAACAAACAAACAAACAAGAATGGCAGCTATTTTGAGCCTTCTAGGTAAATACAATTTTCAATGCATATCATCACTCACTTGCTTCATGAAATTAAGTATAAGGACCTTGGAAGGCCTCAAGCAGTGCATTTATTCATGTTTATGTTTTATTGATGTGGGGAGAGCTTTGCCCCAGGAAAGTAAACCAATGATTTTCAGATTGCCTCCCACTTTCCTAGGAGATCAGTCATTCCTTTATCCTAACATTTTGTTCTTGTTTTTGTTTTGTATTAATTGACTCTCAGAGTGCAGGATTTTGTTATGGAACCATATATTTAAATCCTGCATCTTTTGTGAAACACCACAGAACAGAGCAGGCAGAAACATAAAAGGAATATTACTCCAAAGCGTTGTTTGCCCATGCAGAGATTTTGATTCTTTGGAGATGCTTGAATGGACAGATTCTATGACAACTGAGGTGTCCTAGCCATAATTTCATGTTGAAATAGTAGATTGTGATGCCAGCTGGACACATCTCTTTCTCTTGCATGCACGCACAGTGGCACACACTATTCTTGGAAAATATATTCTCTGTGTAACCAGATCACTAGGTTCCCAGCCAATTCTATATTTTCTTTGGTTGGATGAGGGAACAGAAATCTGCAGAGGGCAAGTTGAGATCGATCATTGGTCACAGAATGCCCATACACTGATTTCTTATGTCTTACAACACAGCACATAATCAAAAACAAAACAGAGCATTTCCACATAACAGGTATATTAGCTCTCATCATGTATTTGTGTTGTCAAGACAAGCTTCACTGAGCCTTCACAAAGCTGGTGCTTAAAAACCGAAATGATCACTGCATTTCATTCTAATGTAGAACCATTTTTGTCCTGTAGATGAATATATTTTCAAGTATTTAAATTGTGTCACATAATTTAAGATCTTACACAGGCTTTACTTCTTCGAGGCTAAACAGTGTGTGTATTCCTTGACACATCTACCATTAATGACACAAGTCAAGCCTCCAAAGGCCAACTGCTTTATAGCTTTCCCCTATGGCCCAACACTTCTGGTGTGGAATATTTCAGCTCTTTGAGGTCCTGAAGATTTTGATAAAGCCTGATTACCGATTATTGTGGAAGTATCAGAGTATTAAATAATGACACTATGATGTTAAAGTATAGATTCTCAGCTTGTATTTGATGGTATTTGTTTACATATGGGTTTCACAATTTAGAAGTGACAACATTTTTTTCACTTATTCCCTCCTGTTTCAATGCACACAAAATTATTTATTTTACTTGCTTTATTTGTGGGTTTCTTTCTTTAATGCCCTTACTCTGTCTTCTTGTTAGTTTTCAATTGCAAACAAATAAATTACTTTAAAAATAAATTAAAATAAGATATCTTTATCATTTCTTATTTGTTTATAAAACAAATTTGAAACTATAATGCTTTAAATTGGACTACCCAAGATGTATTTAATATTAATTCTTCCTTTTATATTAAATACATTCAAACATACCTAAATTCTCTAATACAGTGCATTTGGAAATTATTCATACATCCCTTTCATTTTTTCCACAATTTGTTACATTAAGCCTTATTTTGCAAAAAAAACATAAATCTATACACAATACCCCATAATGACCATGCAAAAACAGTTTACTTTTTATTTTTTTCAAATGTATTAAATATAAAAAAATAAAATATTACATGTACATATGCAGTCAGACCCATTGTAATGAAACTGAAAATGTATATCTGGTGCATCTTGTTTGAATTGATACTTGAGATTCGACTCCAACTGGGGTAAATTCAATTGATTGGACATGACTAGGAAAGATACACAGGACCAACAGTTTGAACCACCAACAATGTTCTTAGAGCAGGCCGCCCGGGAAGCACCTTGGTCAGGGAGGTGCTCAAGAGCTCAATGGCCACTCTGACAGAGCTCCAGAGTTCCTGTGGAGAAGAGAGAACCTTCTAGAAAGACAACCATCTCTGCAGCACTCCTCCAGTACACCACGTACACAAACATTGAGGTTGCTACCAATGCTATGGTGGTAGGCCTGATCACTGATGATCACAATAAAGCCTATAGGGAGGTCTATGACAAGACAGTCTAATGCCAGGAAAACAGTATCTCCCTCAAGAGGGATGAACAGTGCACCATCTAAACTGACAGGGAAGAAGTGTATTGGGTCAAGAGGTCCTTGGTGTACACATTTTAAAACATCTTCACCAGCTGCATCACCTCTTGGTATGGCAATTGCACCACCGTTGTTGGCGAAGCACTTCGTAGGCAGTGACGGCTCTAGCATTTTGGAGGCCCTAAGCGACACTTCATTTGGGGCTCCCTAGCAGCCGGAGGACCCCTAGCGGTCGGGGGCCCTAAGTGACCGCTTACGTCGCTTATGCCTGGAGCCGACCCTGTTCGGAGGGTAGTGGAAACAGCAGAGTTCATCACTAGAGCCGAGCTCCCTGCAATCGAGGATGTCTTTACCAGGCTGTGTCAGTCCAAAAATAGTCTAAGACTCCAGCCACCCAAGTCATGGATTGTTCTCTAAACAGGCACGGCTCATACTATGAGTAATAGGTTCCGTTTCCAGACATTCCCACTCCCTTAGGATGATAGGATCGTATTGGACGTGTCATGCTTTCTAACTATGCCTCCAATCTTACTTAGTTTATCCTTTTCTCTCCCACTGGACCGTACTGTAGAAGATTGCATCCCTCAAATATCACTTTATTCTAATGGAGTGCAATAAGATCATTCATCTTAAAAAGTTAATAGAAAACATTTCCAGTTTGTATGAGAAGTTTGAAATACAATGTGAAATACTGCCTCTGGATTAAAGAGTGAAGACACTTTGGGCGGTTGCAATTCTGAGTAATCTGATGGGCTAAATACTGAGGCTTCATTACTTTCCAAGACACAATCAGATAATATCAGTCAAAAATCAATAGTTTCTTGTAATATAATTCCACTTCAGAAGCATATGAACTAGTCTGCAGGCTCATGCATATGCACAAGTACAGTATATACACTGCTTAAAAAAATTAAGGGAACACTGATATCACACATTTTACTGTACATTAAGTAATTTGTTTGAGAACAAAATGACGTAACAACATCAATGGAAACCAACTGATTGAGGACTGGATTTAAACTTGCATCGAAAATCAAAGTAAACAATTTAAATCACAGGCTGTTCCAACTTGAAATTCATCACGGCAACTCATAATGTGACTCAGTAGTGTGTATGGCCCCCACGCACCTGTATGCACTCCCGACAACATCTGGGCATGCTCCTGATGAGACGGCGGATGGTGTCCTGGGGGATCTCCTTCCAGACCTGGATCAGGGCATCAGTGAGCTCCTGGACAGTCTGTGGCACTACTTGGAGGCGTCGGATGCACTGATACATAACGTCCCAGATGTTCTCAGTTGGATTCAGGTCTGGGGAACGTGATGGCCAGTCAATGGCATCAATGCCTTGGACTTCGAGGAACTGCCTACACAGGCTGGCCACATGAGGCTGGGCATTGTCCTGCACCAGGAGGAACCCAAGGCCCAATGCACCAGTGTAAGGTCTGAAGATGGGTCTATGGATTTCATCCCGGTACCCAACAGCAGTCAGAGAAGCATTGGCCAGCACATAGGTCTGTGCGACCCTCCAAGAATATGCCTCCCCGGACCATCACTGACCCACTGCCAAACGGGTCATGCTGGATTATGCTGCAGGCAGCATAATGTTCACCATGGTGTCTCCAGACTCTTCCACGTCTGTCACATGTGCTCAGTGCGAACCTGCTCTCATCTGTGAAGAGAACAGGGTGCCAATGGCAGACCTGCCAATTCTGGTGTTCCCTGGCAAATGCCAATCGAGTTGCACGGTGCTGGGCTGTGAGCACAGGTCCCACTAGAGGACGTCGGGCCCTCATGCCACCCTCATGGAGTCTGTTTCTGACAGTTTTGTCAGAAACATGCACACCAGTAACCCGCTGGAGGTCATATTGTAGGGCTCTGGCAGTGCTCCTCCTGTTCCTCCTCGCACAAAGGAGCAGATACCGGTCCTGCTGCTGGTTTGATGCCTTTCTGTGGCCCTATCCAGCTCTCCTCAAGTAATGGCCCATCTCCTGGTATCTCCTCCATGCTCTTGAAACTGTACTGGGTGACACAGCAAACCTTCTTGTGACGGCACGTATGGATGATCCTGGAGGAGTTGGACCACCTGTGCAAGCTGAATGGGCTGCAGGTACCACCTCATGCTACCAGTAGTGACATGGACACTGGCAAAATGCAAAACTAGAGAAGAATCAGTCAGGAAGGATAAGGGGAGAGCAATTGTCTGTGGCCACCACCTGCAAAAGCATTCCCTTTTTGGTGGTTGCACCTGTTGTCACTTTCATTTGCACCAAAACAGGTGACATTGATTCACAATCGCTCATGCTTCCTAACTGAACAGATTGATATCCCTGAAGTTTAACTGAGTTAGTGTTTCACAGTGATGATTACGTGTTCCCTTAATTTTTTGAGCAGTGTATATGACACACATACTTGGGAATAGTTTATATCTGAAATGCCAGTAAACGAAATGCATATAATTCAGAAGATCTTCAGGTAGTCCTTAACATTTGAGATATCAACTTTGGATAAAATAAACCTGGTTGTGGCCTGCTGACAATCCTCAGGGGCCTTGCATGGGGTAGTGCAAATTGTCTCGGCACCGTCAGAGGTTTGTGTCAGACAACAGTTGCCTTGTCTCGCTCTAGCAACACTAGTACATTTTACATTTTAGTTATTTAGCAGATGCTCTTATCTAGAGCGGCTTATGTGCATACAGTATGTGCATACATTTTAAAAGAGCTTGTGAAAAAAAAACACAGTTTAGTTGTAAGTGCATTCAAATAAATGAATTAGTTATTGGCAAAGGTCAATGCTGGATAGAACCCCATAGAAATAATGAACATATAAAGTTACAAGACAACAGACAGATGTGGTGGCACTGGAACTATTATAAGTACTCAATCAAAAGGTGAGTTTTCAGATTTTTTTGAAGAGACTCTCCAAGGAAAGCTGGTTCCATCATTGAGGTGCCAGGATAGAGAAGATTTTTGTGTAAATTGGGATCAGGCCTTGTGTTTGGTCGGCACCTACAAGCTCAATCTTGGATCTTTGAGAATGTGTTCTCTTTCAAGTGTGAAGGTGTTGAAAAAAACTTTCTGGTTTTGTATGAAACTGAGAAATGTTATTGTTTTTGGAAAAATACATGCCCATTTTGAATTTGATGCCAGCAACACGTTACAAAATATTTGGGATAGGGGCATGTTTACCATTGTGTGGCATCACCTCTTCTTTTAACAATACTCTGTAAGCGTTTGGGAACTGAGGAGACCAATTGCTGTAGTTCTGTAAGTGAAATGTTTTCCCATTTATGCTTGAGATAGGATTTCAGCAGCTCAACAGTTCGGGGTCTCCTTTGTCGTATCTTTCGTTTCGTAATGCGCCAAATTTTTTCAGTGGGTGACAGGTCTGGGCTGCAGGCAGGCCAGTTTAGCCTCTTTTACTACGGAGCCTTGCTGTTGTAAATTGTGCAGAATGTGGTTTGGCATTGTCTTGCTGAAAAAAGCAAGGCCTTCCCTGAAAAAGGCATCGTCTTGATGGCAGCATATGTTGCTCCAAAACCTGTATTTATTATTCAGCATTAATGGTGCCTTCACAGATGTGCAAGTCACCCATTCCATGTGCACTAACGCACCCCCATATCATCACGTATGTTGGCTTTTAAACTGTCTGCTGATAACAAGCCAGATGGTCCCTCTCCTCTTTAGTCCATAGGGTATGGCGTCCATGATTCCCAAAAATAATTTCAAAGTTTGATTCGTTAGACCACAGGACAGTTTTCCGCTTCGCCTCAGTCCATCATAAATTACTTTGGGCCCAGAGAAGGCCTCAGCATTTCTGGATCTTGTTTATACAGCTCTGGAAAAAATTAAGAGACCACTGCACCTTTGTCTTTCCTTTCCAAAAAAGTTGAAAATGAAAGTTTTGAGTGAGGAACAGAAACGTTCAATTTGCAGTGGTCTCTTAATTTAAACCCTTCTGTTCCTCACTCAAAACCTTCCTTTCCAACTTTTTTGTTGTGAAAGGAAGGTTGACATACTGTGTTCACAGACAATGGTTTTCGGAAGTGTTCCTGAGCCCATGCAATGATGTCCACTACAGAATGGTGTTTGTTTTTAATGCTGTGATCGAAGATCACGGCCATCCAGTATTGGTGTACGGCCTTGTCCCTTGCGTACAGAGATTTCTTCAGATTCTCTGAATCTTTTAATGATATTATGTACTGTAGCTGATGAGATCCCCACTCTTCGCAATTTTACAATGAGAAACTTTCTTCTTAAATTCTTGCACTATTTGCCGGTGCAGACTTTCACAGAGTGGTGAACCCCTCCCCATCTTTACTTCTGAAAGACTCATTCTCTCTGGAATGCTTTTTTCATATCCAATAATGTTACTGATTTGTTGCCAATTAACATAATTACTTGTAAAATGTTCCTCCAGGTTTATTTTTAGCATTACACAACTTTTACAGCCTCTTTTTGCCTCTGTCCCAACTTTTTTGAAACATGTTTCTGGCATCAAATTTTCATAATTTTCAAAATTTTCAACATGTGATATGTTGTCTTTGTATAATTTTCTATTGAATATAGGGCTAAATGATTTGCACATGATTGCATTCTGTTTTTCTTCAGATTTTACTTTAAACCTGTATAAGTTACAATGTAAGTTATGCTTTGAAACCATATGTTTGAAATGACCAACCTAGCTTAACAAAACAACATTTACAACAACATACATACAAACTACATTTATCGAAACTCATCTTTTAAACTTTGACAGGTTTTCCAACAAAACTATCTATGAAAAGTAGTCGAGGACTGCTTTAGAGCTACCTTCCAGCTACCATGCAATCTAAAGCCACCTAACTGTTGGCACTTCAAGGAAGGATATGGATACTAGTGCTTTGAGGTTCAAGTACAGATTGGTGCACTCTACTGGTATTTTGACAAATATTACTTTAAACCAGAAAAGGAACCAGGCAAGCCTAGTTCAGCTGGCCCACAACTGAAAGTGATGATTGTTGTTGCCCGCACTGGATTCAAAACCGGGGTTACCCACAAGCGAGGCCATGTCTTTAGCCACTACACCATGGAACTTCATGTTTATCTGGTGTCGTTATAGCGTCTTGACATTAGATCATTTTGTCACGCATTAGCATCACGCAAAGTTTGAAGATTTCGCTAGACACCATTAAGCATTGTGTTAAACTGACTAACGTTTCTTAATAAGTTTACCTCCACCACAAATAGCATCTATGAACTGTATGGCTTTTGTCACCGGCCGTTTTAACAGCTTATTAGCCATTCGTGAATGACACTGATACAATAACTATCAATATAGGTGATGATAACTGACTTTTTCATCAAGTGAAAAGACGAGAGAATTATGTACCCAGCAAAGTTTTTGTCTATCCTGAACAAATCCTAATGAATGATTCAAAAATCCACCAGAAATATAATCCAGGAAATATAATCCACGCAATATAAAAGTAAACAGTTTTATTTTAGGCTTCCTATAACGTAGCTACTGAAGGTTGTAGCCAGTAGTTTTTGTCTGTCCTGAACAAATCCTAAGGCATAATTTGTTTTGACTGTGACGGGAGTCGAACGCGGGACCTGTTGTTCTGTAGTCTCTAACCACTACGCTATTTAACAAGGGTCAGTCAGCCAGTCACTCACTCACTCACTCACTCACTAAAAGACATTCGCTCTTCTAGGCTGGCTCCGCTTACGCGGTCTGGCAAAGACTAAGCTTTTGAATTTGGCTACTATCTTGGCAACAATTTTTTGATGGATATGAGCTGGTTTGGAGATGCTTTATGGCTTTTCTCAATACCATAACTCACAAGTGTATTTCAGCCAATCAGGCCACAACTCATGTCATTGGATTTAGACCGGCCTACAGTTGTGTAGGTCAGTTGAGCCTTCACACGTTATCAGTCGGGTGGTATTGTTGCTTTGAAATGAGCATTGTTACTTCCGTGTCAAATCAGTTGTGTACTGAAAACTGAAAGGTCCATCAGGACTCGGTTTTGGTTGTGCCATCGCAAGTTAACACCGCTACTCTTACAATCAGTGCCATGGGATCTTCAATGACTACATAGAGTCAGGACAGTAAGTCCCAGCCAAACACTGCACCATACACAGTGCAATGCCCCCTTCATTGCCCTGGGGCATTGGGATGGTCATTAGTTGGTCAAGTACTGGCTCTGTAACAGCATTTTCAGCAGCAACATCTGTTCTTCCTTTGAGAGATCAACCTGCTCAGAACGTGCTTAGCTTCAGAGGCAAACTAGCAGTGGAATGCAGGATGCTATACTGATGGCAAACAACTAACTGTTGTTTTTTTTAACTTTAGGTACCTTTAAGGTCTCTAAAATTAATACGAAAGCACTACTGGATGTTTTGCCTTTTCTGCTTATGATGTAGGATTACGTTTGTTTTGGAGTGCTTATATAAACAGATTTTAAATTATTCATTTTAACAAATATACCTTATGTATTGATTTCTTTCCCCACATTATATTGATACACTGACACAATGCCAAATGTGGGTTAGATTTTGGCACTGATGTGTAGGACGTTTATTTCAACAGCCAGATAGGCAGCTGGTCACACAGGGCTCTATACAGTGAAAGTGGTTCACTTGCTGTTTTGGGACATAAAAATACTCTGAAGTCCAGTATGCATTATGTTCTCAGAATTAAGTATTTCTGATGTTTAGTTTAATAGCTACACCAACTTTTGCAACCACATGGTCTCAGGGAATAAGTAACATATTATATGTACATATCTGACACCCAAATTCATATACGTTATGTTATATTAGGTCACATTACAGCGAGCCACCAAAATGTATATGTTAACATGCAGTAAAAATGTATGGGTTACAGTGCTGGGGTTAAAGATATGATTAAGGTTAAGGTTAGAGAATGAAAAAGGTTAGGATTAAGTTTAGATACTGGTGTTAGGGTTGAAGTTTAGGTTTTGTTAAGATTGGTTTCTCAGCTCTGGTTGGATACAAACATGCGACCATTGGAGTGAAGGTCAGGTAGGGTTAGGGATTAAAAATCCACTCTATTTAACTCTATAGCGGCTGGCCTGCTCTCATGTTGCCCAATGTAACAATATCTTACGAATTCGGCTGTTGTCTCTGTTGCCATGGTAACCTCATTTCAGGGACAGCTGAAAATGTCTGATATGTAATACTTTGTCTTAGGTCACAAGATTTGTTTAGAAATTAAGCAATGATATATTACATGATTTGCTAGTAGAAATAATAATTCTTTAACATCACACAGTATTGCTTTTGTGTTCTACATGTTCTAAAATGACTTTGTATTGAGTGTTTCATTTTCTTATTGGTCGCTATATTTTCAATAACACTGTATCTAAATAGTCCAAGAGCTCCACCCAGAAGTGTTCCAAAAAAACTGTTCATAGTGTTCATCTGAGCATTTAAAAAAAAAAGGTGTTATATATATATTTTTTTATCATGTGTACAGAAACTCTGCAATGTCTGCCCTTATGTGTATGATTATCAGAGACAAGTGAATAAAAATGTATTCATATTGTGACCCAAGTATTTGCATAATATGGTATTGTGAGGTCCCACAAAATCCCAACCTCTACTATGCAGACCAATAGTAAAAATAAAGTTTATTAAATAGACCTGTTAAATAAAGATAAATACAACATCTATAAGGTGGACATAGCATTTACACTAATTCATTAACAACAATGAAATCAATCTATTAAGATATACCACGTCATATTAAACATACTATATTATCTAACTCATCCACGTTATCCTACAGCAACCAGCATCTCCACTTTTCAAGAAACCTGATGGTGCAAGATTCCAGCCATGATCTGATACCATACAGATGAGATAGGGTCCCAATTAATTAAATGATTTACCATAATTTGTCTCATCATATGTCCAGGCATCGCTGGGATAACATTAATTTAATTGGGCTCTTGATGCACAACACAACACTGGGTGTGCCACTGAGAAAGACGTGCTCCACATTACTCCTGTACTAGACCTGTCTCATAATCGACAACAACTGGAAGCGACATAGCGATTGTCAAACAACACAACGCTGGCAGGTAGAAGGAGAAGAAAGACTGTGACTGCGCCACTGTTGTTCTATCCAGACTGCAAACCATTTCACTGCACTTGCAAGCATGTGCAATTCACAGGCCACCTAAATCCAAATATGATTCATTAAAACTGGTAAATTGCCTTTCCAGATTGGAAAAGTAAAAGAGCAAAACAAGAGAAATAGAAAACAAGTAATTTAAAAAATGCTGTATATTCATTAGACTAACACATTTGGTGATGCTCAGTCTGATTACTCATGCTGTTTCAAGGCACCCCTCATGAGAATCATTCATGCGTCATATTATTGTCATCCTTTTCAGAGAATTTAATGTTAAGAATCAGGTAACAGACTGTGAGAACAAGTGGGCAATCACTCAAATAAACACTTATGACAGAACAATACTGCATGGGCCATTTATGTTTTCTTCTTATGATGAAGGATTAATGTTTATTTATACATTCATAAGAAATAATTTTAATCAAACACCTGCTGTCAAATATTGACTGCATGCATTTTCATTACATACAATCACTTGCCATCTAATTATGTAAATTTGCACATTAATGCAAATAGCCAAACATTGAATCATGTAGCTGCAAGTCAATATACTGTATAAAGCATGCAGACCTGCTCACGCAGTTTAGTTGTTGTTTGACAAAACATCAGAATGGTGAAGATGTGATCTAAGCAAGTTTGACTGTGGTATGATTGTTGGTGCCAGATGTGGTGGTTCCAGCATCTCAGAAACCGATGACCTCCTCGGATTTTCATGCACTACAGTCTCTCAAGTATGAATGAATGATGCACTAGAAAAAAAACATCCAATGAGCAGATCAATGGACAAAAACACATATCACATGAGTCACTCCTAAAACCTACACTTTCTTGGGTCCATGGCTGCATCATTCATCATTCATTGCAGTTAACAAACACAAATTAATGGAACTAATTACAAAAGACCCTTAAACTTAGCATTTTCATCACATCTCGCTCCTTCCAAACACAGACTAACCAAGCACTCTTCAGTGTTAGCCATTTTATGACAGAAAAAAAACACTTAATAAATTCATGAGCTCCATTATATCAGCTTTAAGGGGCCTTTTGCACACTTAAACAATAATTCACACTCCTGTTTATGTATGCACACTGACCATGCATGCAGGCACTCAACCACACACACTCACTCCTTGAACACACACATTCTCTATTACATTCACACTCAATCCATAACTTAATGTGCACACATAAAAAAATGCATGCATTCACTTTCCATTTTCTAAATTCTGTTTCCTTGATTTTGTATTCTAAATATATTTGTGGATATTTTATTTAACCCACTATATTGTTTTAACAGCTGACACAAACATTTTTCTACACCCGCAACTACATAATGTGTATGTGACTAATAAAATATAAAAACTTTGAAACAATTATGTAAAGCCCCCATTTCTTCTGAACATAACTCTGATGAAAGTCATTTGGTGTGTGTTTCCTCAGCTCTATGTTTATCTATGCAAATTCAACACATACACCTTAAATCTCCAGTTTGAGGTATTTCAACAATCTACTCTACCCATCTCATAACCTCTGAACTGTTTTTGATTGAACTTGGCAATGACATTAATCGTTCAGTTATTGCTATAGGCCAACTCTTCATTTTCACGATTAAAACATGAAAGTCTATGGGGATTCCAAACTCCATAGTATATCCTCTGCATTCCAAGCACCATGAAATAATGGCTTTATGAATGGCACTCTAAGATGCATGTGCTAAGTAGTGCACATAATATCACCATTCGTGTTGCTTTAGGCAGGTTTTCAAATGTGACTGATGGCCCATGGTAGGAGATGACATATGACAATAGGACATTCTAGTTAATGAGCTAACATAGATCTTGATACTTGATGTTGGAACGCAAAATGAACTTCTTATGACATCACCAATGAATGGATTATGCAGAAAATACACAAATGGGAATGCTACATGTATTATTAGAGACAATGTATGTATGTATCCCCCTCCCACCCCCGGTTTGTCCCTGTCCATTTGGTCATGCTTCTGACCTGGATTAGGTTTTATAGACTCTGGACACAGTCCACATACATGCATTAATTATCACAACTTGTACTCTTAAAATGTTTACTCGTCACAGCCAGAAGAGGACTGGTCACCCCTCTGAGCATGGTTCATTTCTAGGCTTCTTCCTAAATTTCAGACCCTCTTAGGGAGTTTTTCCTAGCCACTGTGCTTCAACACTGTTGTTGCTTGCTCCTTGGGGTTTCAGGCTGGATGTTTTGTAAAAGCACTTTGTGGCAACTGCTGATGTAAACAGGGCTTTAAAAATAAATTTGATTGATTGATTTATTGTATTAGAACAGATCATTAGAACTGTAATAAACATGACTTTCTGTGTGTGTGGTTGGCTTTCAAAAATGTGGGTACTGTTATTTATTATATGGGAGAACAATAGCTAAAGACAAACAGCATTATATCAGGGATGGTCTGGTCTATACTTCTAAGACTGCCTTAACTTCTGTGTGCTAACAATTGAATCTGGAAATCCTAGCCAACCGAACTACTCAGACGCAATCAATTAATGGTTGTGTCGTCGGTACGGTTAATAACCGGTTGACATGGTCATTGGTGCTACACTCATAGAAGGACCTTGGTTCAGAGGGTTAAGATGTCGACATAAGATAGACACATTTTTTGTGGAGGGAGACTCTACTCCAGTGGCCGACAGTGTGATAAAGGGAAGAGAGTTGACTCAACACAAAGAGAGCTGAGTACTAGAAATACAAATGTGTGTGATGTACACAATGTTATCGGTGTGATGATAATCCCAAGGTACACGTGAAGAATTTAAAATAGACATAGCAATAGTTGGCTATAGTGAAAACTGTTTACACTGTTGAACATAATAAATTAACATACCAGTGAGCAGTGTGATGCAAACACACCCTCCTCTACATCAGCGTTAGGCCCAAAAATGGGGCCCTTGAATGCAGCCCAGCTGTTGTCCCTAAACAAAGCTTGGCTGCCTCTCCTTGACGAGGAACACCTTTTTTTCTCACTTTTAATTGATTTTTGTTAATAAATGCCCTTCAAGGCCCAGAACACTGGCACTGTGTCTGTTCCCTGTGTCTTTCCCCGTTACAGCGGTGGAGGTTGCAGGCACAGCCTCAGGCTAGAGACGCAGGGAACGGGTTGTTTTGATTTTCCCCTTTGTTCTAGGCTCCGCTATGTGGAGGGCTCCATCCAGCTCCTGGCAGGCGGAGGTTGGGAGGACCTCAGACCAGCAACCAGATTCCTTGCCGGACTGGAGCACATGTAATGACCACAGCACCCGTAGCCAAGCCATCCAATGAGCTGTCGAGGCCAACGCCCTAGGGAGAGCCACCTGGCCCGGGGCTGCAAAATGGGGCGCTTGAAAACAGCCCAGCTGCTTTTACTAAACGTAGCTTGGCTGTGACTCCTTAACGAGGCACACCTGTCCCCAATTTTTCCTGCTTTTGTCAATAAATGTCCTCCAGGGCCCAGAACACTGTCATTGTGTCCATTCCCTGTCTCTTCCTATTGTAGCAGCAATGAACTGGCTCACAGGATGACAGAATGACAAAAGTAGTGTATCCAAATATGATTGCAAAAACCTCATTTTCTTAAAACCATTAAAGTCTAATGTAATAACACTGAACAGCTGGTGGGCAAACAACAGGTTCTGCATAAAAACACAGATATAAAACAGTCACATTGTTGCCCCTGGTGTAATTAAGTTGAATGAGTTTACTCATGTTGTCAGTTTGTCTATGAGATCTAAAGTACTGCTTCATTTCAGTAAATAAGTAACAACTCTAAATGTGGTGGTCACCATGCTTCTAGTGAGTATCCCATATTAGAGAAACTGGGGCTAAGGGATGAGTTGTTTTCCACTAATATTACGAGTTCAAAGGCCTCCACACGCTCTGAGGTGGAATGTGGGTCCAGCTTCAAATTCTTGGGTGTCAACATCTCTGAGGACCTCTCCTGGACCCCAAAAACCTCAGCCCTGGTCAAAAAGGTACAGCAGTGCCTGTACTTTTTGAGGAGGCTGAATAAGTCCCACCTGTCCTCCAAGATCCTTGTGAACTTTTACCGCTGCACACTCGAGAGCGTTCTGACTAACTGCGCCACAGTGTGTTTGAGCGGTTGCTACGTAGCCCTGCAACCAGTGGTGAAAACAACCCAGCACATCACTGGTGCCCAGCTTCCAGCCATTGTAGACCTCCAGTGCAAGAAGTGTCTGTGCAGGGCATGTGGCATCATCAGGGACCCTTCACATCCATCCCACCAACTGTTTGCCCTCCTACCATCAGGCAGGTGGTACAGGTCTCTTATTTCCCACACCAGCAGGCTCAGGAACAGTTTCTTTCCATCTACTGTAACCCTGCTGAACTCTGTGACCCAGAGAACTCTGTTCTCTCTGTGACCCATCACTAACCATACCCCCCCGCCTCTCAGGGACCTTGTTGCACTACTCCCTTTGTACTACTTTGACACTGCCTTGCAAAGTCTGATAATGAAAGTTTTCAGTTGTTACAGGTACATGTCTACCTTGGGTACCTCACGGCTGCTATCCCTGCATTTCATTTGCACATGCACCTTCAATTTGTCTCGAGTGTTCATCTAGAATGCCATTTAGAAATGCCATTTGTACCCACACAACTGTGATCCCACTTGTAACATACACTATAATTAATACTTGTACTTTTTCTGCCCTCCGTTTGCCTTCATTGCACATTTAGTATTGCCATTTGTACTGCATCTGCCTTCATTGCACATCTATACATCCCACTTGTAATATACATACTTAATTCTTGTACATTTTCTGCCCTCTTATATTTGCACTTCTGGTTAGACGCTAACTGCATTTCGTTGTACTTGTTCAATGATGATAAAGTTTAATCTAATCTTTCAAGTGGTTTTGATTCCCAGTTTAACTACCTATATCCGGGTTGGTTAACAATGTACTACAAAATCATCTCTTTATGGATTCACCTGAGACATTGGAAGCACTGTATCTTTCCTTTTATGGTGTCTGAGAGCATGGGCAGTGCCATTAGCTGAGTTTACACAGGAAGCCCATTTCCCAAATCTTTCTTTCAGTAAAGACTTGAAATTATTGTTTAACAAATATAAAAATTCAGCCAACTAAACAAAGCCAGTGAGGCCGTCTCTATCTTCAAGGAGTACATTTTCTATGTGAGTACCACTAATTGGCTGATCCTTCCTCATGATAGTTTCAACAAAGTCATCAGAAAGGATCAGCCAACAAAGTTAGAAGTCCCAATCAGTTGCCTAAAAACACAGAAATCCTAAACAGCCGTATTCATGTTGAGTCCTCTGTACATATCCATGTGTTGAGTGCTGATCTGTAGTCTTAGTTGTGCTACACAAAGTTAAAGTGGTGAATGTAGCAGTGTGTAATAAGGAATAATTCCAGATAAAATACACTTCCTTGGTACATGTACGTATTCTAATTTCACTTTGGTTAAGGACATGTATAGACATGACATTATTGTCTGTGTTAAACACAATATTAAACAAAATCAAATCAGATATGCTAATTTTTCGAAAGCATATGAAATACAGTGACTCAGTAGATGAGAACCTTTAGTAGCCGTCTATTAACTAACATCTCTGTAAGAAAATGTTAGCGGCAGAGAGCAAATGCATTAAAGGAAATCATCTGGATAATTTAAATTGCCACCTCGTTTAAGACAGCTAACAGCAATCCTATGCTGTGCAACTTATGTAGTGAGTGTATACATTTATATACTAGTCCCCCATGGGAATCAAACCTACAACCTCTGGTGTTGCAAGTACCATGCTCTACCACAGATTTTCCCCCTCCTGGTCCTGGGGACCTCAAGGGGTGCATGTTTTTGGTTTTGCCCTAGCACTCACACACCTGATTCAAATGTTGCCCTATCACTTACACACTTGATTGATGTAATCAACCGATTATCAAGTCTGTAATTTGAATCAGGTGGGTGACTGGCAGGGCAAAAACAAAAACATGCCCCCAGGACCAGGATTGTGAAACACAGCTTTACCAACTGAACTACACAGGACCCTACATCAGTCTCTAAATAGCAACAGGGTTTGGCTTTCATTTGAATAATGGATTTACCCTTTGTGCATTTGAGGCCAAAGATTTTAATGGTAGGAGCGCCTGTTTTATTTGTAGCACAAATGTCTGGAAAATGAGAGCGGCCAGAGCATCAGGAATAGGCAGCGAGACTCAGCCGTGGGACAATTTTTGTGGGAGCGGATGGTCGGGGGTCTGGAACATAATTATAATGATAAAAAAGTAATTTGTACAATGCAAATTGACCACAGCCATCCCTTAAATTGATTGTATTTGAAAATAACCACTAATTTCACACATTAATTAAATTGACACAGATTACATTATGTCTCACTTAATTTGTAGTAATATTTGGCAACTTGGCCACATTCATTTTACCTAAACACATTCCTGTTTATGTGCCGGCACCATATCGCACTGCTAGTCCGCCTCTAAAGCTGAGCTGAGTCAGTGCTGATCGGACCTTAGATTCGAGACCAGATGCTGCTGGAATTAGCGTTCATGGGCCAGTAGTGGATACTCTTACTTGTGGTCCAAATGTCAAAATCACTATTCCCCTGGGCAATATAGGGTACACTGATCTGCCTATCGGTTCCGTCTTTTGGATGGGATTTTCCGTGGGTGTCTCTGTGGTCAGTACAGATCCTACAGCACTGTCTGTAAGAGTAGTGGTGTTAACCACAGTGTCATGGTCAAATTTACACTCCAGCCCTCATGCCAACAGGACTTCATAACCACCCTGAGCCTCCAGTAGTAGGTCAGATTGGAACCGGCCCTACAGCAGCACCAGCAGCAGAGGCTTGACCACTGGGCCACTGATTAATAAATGTTCCTATTGTCTAATAGATTTCATCTTTACAAAGGACTGAGACAAAATTGGTGACTTGCCACTGCTTTTCATATTAATTTGATTTATCTTGAACTCATTTTGATAGGCGAAAGGCATTTCTTAAGGATTATAGAATGTTTTGTTAGTCACGACACAATAATTTTGTCTTTCTCCTGGTTATTGAAAGCGCAGCTGCGTTAGCTGCGTGATGACGGGATCCTATGCCTGCTGAGCAATATTTAAAAACACTATTAGACATGGCCTATTCAAGTGGAACTTGCCATGGTAACATTTAATGCAGCTGTTTTTGCAATAGCTCTTATTTATTTGCCATGGTGCATAACTAAATGGTGAAACACAGAATTCTGTTTATTTGAAATACAGTACATTTCTAACAGGCTATCGTGTTTACATCCCAGTGCTACATTAATGATATGGTGTTTCTTTCTGACTGAGAAAAAACATATTACAAAATTGTGCTGCTGTGCTTTTTTTTTAAAAATGCACCACATCGCGGTCCTAATCGTTTTTAATGTGGGTATAGGCTAGTGGTGCCTAATAATCTCCCTATTTTTTCTACCATGTTTGTACGATCAAATATACCAGCTGAAAGTGGTGGGGGGAATATAATGTGAAACCTGCTAAATGAACAACTTCATTTATTGCCGTGGTGCAGTGATAGTCAAGGACAGGTGGGTTTGTTTCTTATAAAATAAAGTTTAAAAAACTTTAACACATTTAACACAATTTTGTTGCTAAATTATTCTATAGGAGTTATTTCATAGTTATAGTGTTCTATTTTTCCACAACGTGTAAAATAGTCAAACTAAACAAATACCTCGAATGAGTATGTGTGTCATATTATAAGCAAACGCACTAATAGCCCAAATTGAATATGAAATGCAGGCTACGCATGTGGTATATATTTAACAGGCCAATTTTGATAAATGAAATTAAACAGCATTAATAGCAAGCATTGTTTTTCATGTACACAAATGTTAATTGAGTCTTTCCTCCACAATGCTGAGGCACACTGCATCACTATCAACAGATAGTGAACCACAGACATGTCAGGAATTCTCTGCCTTAATAGGAAAAATGCTGGGGAGGGGGAAACATTGAGGTTGGAAAGGTTGTCAGGCCACACACAAACCTAGAGCTGCCAATGCAAGTACATTCCAATTTACGTGGAATATAGTGCACCCACGACATGTGAGAAACGCAATGTGAGCAGTCTACATATCTCCTCTCATGGAATCCTGTCTTATTGCTCGTTGTGTGTCTGCAATATTGTCAGGTTGTTGGAAATATGCACATTTCCATACAATAAACAGCCTACATGCAAGATAGGCACCACCACTTAAGTTGGTGTAATGCTTCTTTGTAGGCACAATTGCAGCAATAGACCATGATTGTTGTTCTGCTGACCTAAGAATTGCTTTCCATGTATAAGCTGTTAAATTCCAGGTGTTGTCAATTACTACCACATAATATTTGCGGTAATCCAGCAGTGGATTAAACAAACTCCATAAATATTATGAGTTCATCCTACAAATAACCGAAGTGAAACATTCCCATTGGCACAAATATAATGTAATGATATATAATATAATGATATCTTGTGAGGTATGGTAGAAAAGAAGCCTAACAATGCACCTTGGCTGCTTTACAATCAATCATTTGATCAATCATTGATATGCCATGTTGTATTGATGGTTCCTACTAAGATCTTAAAACAGTGAAAGCTTTAGGAAACGAGGCCTTTGTCAAAACTTCAATCAGAAATTGGGAGAGCTACTTTAAAGTGCCTGATACTTAGTATGTGTGTGTAAGTGTATGAATATGTGTCAATTATCAGAACATTCATAAGAGGACTTTAAAACATATCAACTTGATGTTTGATGGTTCTTCACCTTGAAAGTAATCTATGTGCCAACACAAACTAGAGTCTGTGGTTCAGTTCTCTTTAAAAAGCAATTGCAAATTTCAACCAACTAAGCATCTCCAGCTAAAAATCAGAGCATGTAAGAATGTTTGTCCTTTTGCTGTATGCTACAGTGACATGTTGTTCTGATACAACTAATTTTGTTTCTGTACATAACAATCATATCATGGTAAGTGTGTAACTCAATACACCAGTTTTTAAATTCCAAATTAGAAAATGTAACTAAACATGATTAAATACAGAACTTTCAACAATTAACACAGATGTTTTTAACCATTTACCAGCTATGCATTGTAATCATCTAACAGATGCTCTTTAAGCTTTTTAGCGGGCCGCGTAACCAGAGCCGAACAAGAAGAGGGAATGTCTCTTATTGAATGGGTGAGTGAGTGCCTGCCTGTCTGACTACACATTGTTAAATAGTGGAGTGATTTGAGACCCGGACTGCCACATAGGCGACCGGCGTTCGATTCTCGCCACGGACAAAACGCATTATGCCTTAGGATTTGTTCAGGATAGACAAAAACTTCACTAGCTACAAACTTCAGTGGCTACATTATAGTAAGCCTAAAATAAAACTGTTTATGGTTATTTTGCGATGGACGAACTGCACCGACAACGAACACATTCCTCTGAATTCCGATTTGCATAGCATAGTTCACATAGCGTAGTGGAACCAGCCATGGAGTGATTGGAGTCATTGTGTTCATTACTGTGTAGCTAATGCTACCCTTGTAGTACTACGTGTTTACCTCAGGAACCTCTCTGCTGCTATCCCTGCATTTCAGTTGCACATGCCACCGCGCACCTTCAATTTGCCTGCTCTGCGCATTTAGAATTTCCATTGTACTTGCTTTTCTTTTTTTTCCCAGATGTTACATGCACATTCCTACCTCGGGAACCTCATTGCTGCTATACCTGCATTTCCATTGCATAGACTACCTTACACCTCCAACTTGCTCGATTGCACAGTCAGAATTGCCATTTACATCTTCTGCCCTCCCCTATTTGCTTTCATTGCTCATTTAGAATTGCCACTTAGAATTTGCACTGTGTTTGCCTTCATTGCACATCTATACATTCCACTTGTAACAAACACTTTACTTAATACTTGTCAGTTTCCTGCACTCTTCTATTTGCACTTCTGGTTAGATGCTAATTGCATTTCGCTGTACTGTACTCGTACTGTTCAATGACAATAAAGTTGAATCTAATCTAATTAGCTAGCCATCTACAGTAATGTCTTTCTAACTTAACATGTTGAATGTAGTGTAGTGGCCCTGTTATACCTGTTGATGGTTTGGATGTCAGCTAATGTAGGGAACTAGTTTCGAGATCTGTGGAGATTCAACTAATTGGTTTAACAATGCAGAAGTAAACAGACACTACATCTCTACACACGTATCACATGCAACAACACTCGCTGTTTGAACAGCATAGTGGTTAAAAACACAGTCTGCCACATGGGAATTCGCAGATCAAATTCAGCCAGGGCAACAAAATTCATCCCTTCTAATCGCGAGCCGGCAGAACGTGCCTGGTTCTCTTTCTTGGTTATACTGAGAAAGAGCAAATGAGACAAAAATGTGCCTCATTTAACATAAAAGTTTAAGTTTAAACAGGCATATACCAAAGCCAACACATCATACTTCACCTTTTTTTTGACCAACCAAATGAATTATCAGCATTAGCCATATCCTTTCTTCAAGGTGACTGGACATCCCTGTTTCTCCGGTAGACCTCAGAAAGAACACTAAGTCTGAAGATAAGTCGCAGCTGATATTTCAATAAAAATTAAATTTGTTTAGAATTGCCTTTAAAAAAGGTTCAATGTATCTTTTGAGTATAAGATTGGACTGATGAACAATTACATTTTTCATAGCCTTTTTTTCATCTTTACCAAGGGCGCCAATAATACTACAGGGCACTGTAAATACTTTAGATGCGTAACATCATTATCTCCCACCAATTAAAATAAATACTCTAACATTATTATGCTGTGACAGTTATTAGAGTAATTAATCACATGCAAGCTTGTGAAATATGATCCCCTGCCTGCTTCATCTCTCTGATTAAGTCCACAACATAATGATTGTGGGTGTGTGTCCCTGTGTCTGTATGTGTATGTGTGGGTTGAATCAAGAATCAAGGCAACTAAAATTCATTCGTGAAGCCCATGATTGCAAAATGTTGAGAAAGTGCATTATGTACTACATTATGGTGATATGTCCGTTTTTACGAGGTAAATAACTAAGAGCACAACACAGTGTAGCTATGGAATGCCATTTAATTTCGGTCTTTATCTTTTTACATTATTTGACATGTCAAATAGGCTTTTAATTGAGAGATCATATAACAGAAATCGATTATAGAATGATGTGTGCTGTTCTGGATGGGATAGATCTCGTTAAGTTTTGCTTTGTACCAGCCTGAAAACAATGACACTGCAGTCATTTTCGATTGTCTTAGGGTTTCTTAGTAACTATAGTTACTTGTTTTTCTGAGATCAAATTTCAGCTCATGAAAATAACAAAATGCTATAATGAATTTAACAAGCAAGGTAGCCAACCATCTAGCCCGTTGACCTAAAGCAACAGAAATTATTTTTATGTTCAACAAGAAAATGACACTTTGTTTGCGCTACACTTTCTTCACTGATTGTAACGACAACTGTTGTGCTCTGAACAGGGCCTATCACTTGATACCTGTATTGTTTTTTTATACAGGCAGCTTTTTTGCTGGTTTTTATTAAGGGTGCCAATCATCTTGGAGATGGCTAGTCTGAGGCATGGCTTTGCCCATTCCTCCATGCATCTGCATTTCATGATTTTAAATGTCTTCGAACTTATGTAAAAAACAAAAATGTACAGTGCCTTGCAAATGTACTCAGACCCCTGACAAGTTCTCAGATTTTATTGAATTGCACATTGTACATTGAAATTAAGCTCTGTTTGATTTTTCGTTCTAAGATATTGACTGTAGAAATAATTTAAAGTCATCCCGGTTTAATGTTTGGAAAAATTTGTAAGAAAAATAAAAGGAACTGTTGGTCGGTTTGTCACATCTTGCATAATTATTCAACCCCTGTTTTTAGGATTATCCTAATCAGGACACAGTTACCTTACCATTGACTTCTACCTTAGAAGCATTTAAGTTGCTGTCACATTGTCTGGTTAAAAACCTCACTGTTGCAGTATCATTGGTCAGGCACTGTATCAGAAGAAAACTGAAGACCAAAGAGCATTCTACAGAAGTTGGAGATAAAGTAATAGAAATGCATAGATTAGGGAAAAGGTTAAAAAAATAATATCCAAGTTTTTGGATCTCCCAATGAGCACAGTTAAATCAATAATCAGGAAGTGTAAGGTGCATCAAACCACCCAGTCACTGCCAAGAAAAGGCTGTTCCTTAAAACTCCTTAAAATGAATTTTGAGAGGAGCCATAGAGGCCACCAATCACTTTGAAGGAGCTAGGGAATTCAGTGGCTGGGAGTGGAGTAATGGTTCACTGCTCAACAATATCAAGCGATATTTATTAAACTGGCCAGTATTAGAGAATGGTAAGAAGGAAACTGTTTCTCAAGAAGTACCATCAGAAAGCATGAGTGACCCATCTGTAATGTGGGAAAGGTTTTTGTGGTATGAGACCAAGAGAGAGATTTTGGACAAAACTCAAACCGCTATTTGTGGCGCAAACCTAACACTGCCCGTGCCTCAACACACACCATCCTACACTGACATTCAGTATATTTTGATTCTCTATATTGTTACGTCCCTAGACTTGTTACTGTGCTTATATGTTGTCCTTTGTTTCTTTTCCCTCTCCTTTTCTCTGACATTCTCTTAGATGTTCCTGTGTATCTCTGTTGATTGGTTCATCTCCCTGTCTGTCATTGTTAGTCCATTTGTTCCTGTGCCATCATGGCCCAATCAGGCCAATTCCCCGTGTTAATCCACTTGCTCCTGTGTTGTCGTGGACCAGTCAGAGGCTGCTGGAGATTGTTGGAGAGAGATTTGGAGAGAAATAAATTGAGGAAGACATATACTGAGAAAAAGTCAGAGAGACTGTCCGGTTTTCCGTTTATGTTGGGTTACTCATTCAAGAGTATTTCTTCATTTTTAGTATTTTCCACATTGTATACATCGAAACTATGAAATAACATATATGGAATGAAGATGTAACCAAAGAAAGTGGTACAGAAATCCATTTATATTTTAGATTCTTCAAAGTAGCCATCCTTTGCCTTGATGACAGCTTTGCACACACTTCTCAATTCTCCCAACCAGATTCATTAAGTAGTAACTTAGAATGAAATTCCAAGGCTTGAAGAAGTTCCCAAATATGGCTGCTTATCCTTCACTCATCCCAAACCATCTCAATGGTTCGGGCTCATCAGAACACAGGATAGATTTCCACCAGTCTAAAGTCCATTTCTTGTGTGTCTTGGCCAGAGCAAATTTCTTATTATTACTTGTGTCCTTCAGTAGTGGTTTCTTTGCATCAATTTGACCATTAAAGCCAGATTGACGCAGTATCCTCTAAACAGTGGATGTTAAAATGTGTCTGTTTCTTGAACTCTGTGAAGCATTTATTTGGGCTGAAATCTGAAGTGGAGTTAATTGCTGGTAACTCTATTTAACTTATACTCTAGTTAGAGGTAACTCATGATGACCTGTGGCAGTCCTCATTAGAGCAAGTTTCATCATAGCGCTTGATGGTTTTTGCAACTGCACTTGAAGTAAATTTGAAAGTTCTTGACATTTTCTGGATTGACTGACCTTCATGTCTTAAAGTAATGATGAAGTGTTGTTTCTCTTTACTTATTTGAGCTGTTTAACTGAATAAATGTTGTTTTCTTTTGACATAGTCCCTTGTTGTGCTGTCATCCATTTTCTCACCTACCCATTCCTCTTCCTGATTTACCAATGCGTGTGATTAACAAGACAAACTGAATTTTCATGCTGAATCACACTGCTAGTAAGTTTCACATTTGGTGACAAGCTTATGAAATGAATTTTGTATTGAAACATATTTCTTAGAGACAGGGCCGTAGCTGATGTGGGGAAAGGTGGATATGATTTACGGGGTCCATTACATGGCAGGGCCCACTGATAGTAATAATGTCAATATCATCTATAAGTTAGGGGGCCCAGGCATAAATCTTATCAGAGGGCCCAGGATTCCGAGTCACGGCCCTGCATGGAGATACAGATGGCATAATCATTCATTACATTATGCATTGCTTGTTTTCTCGCATGAATATAAACTTACCGAAGTTCATAGAATTTTAGCAACCAGGAAAAGACAGAGGGATTACAGTCTAACCCATTCTCAGTTGCAGACTTAATGTGGTACATGTAAATGTGGTACACTCCATTTAGTATATGTCACAATAGGTGACATTACATTTGAAATAGCTAAACTTGATATGAAAAAACATATGATATTACATCTGCTGTTGTGTGTTGATGGGTTTGAGAAGATTATCACGTTTCTTAACTATGCAGATTGAGGAGAGAGAGAGAGTGCAACGAGTACCCACATTAATATGTGGTGACTAAATGCTGTGAAACACTATCATTCCACTATAACTGCAGATATAATACTGACATTTTCTGGTATTAGAATGCAAAGGTTTTTTACATTAGACAGGAGCCCAATGACCAGCTGCCACACAAGGCCTAACATCTGCCAAGCAGGTCATCGATCAAAGACATTCTTCCTGAGCTGAGATCCCAATGCATATAACAAGCTCAGCATGATAGGAAAAAAAGTGACATCCACACAAAATACCTTGCCTGCCTTCAACAAAAAGAGAGCCCTCAATGCGGGGTGCCTGGATGAGGCAGAGGGGAGAATCCTAGGCGAAAACTAATTGGCAGATGCCTTAAAAACAAAACCATCCACTAAAAAGATTTTACTACTGGAACAAAAATAAGGAACATACAAAATAAGGGAGTGTAGGGAGAATTGTTTACATTTTAATAATTTAGCAGAAGTTCATAACCACTGACTAACAAAATTTAAGATTTAAGCTAGGTGGAAAAAACACTCAACAAAAGTAGCAAAGGTAGTGCCAGACGGAAGTTTAAAATTGCAAGCATTACAGTGCTTGCAATTTTCCTATTCCATCATTTCTCATCACAATGAGACACAGATTACGTATCGCAGACAAGCCTCAAAATGAAATCACATAGAAGCCATTTCCTGTGATCCTTTACTGCTGAATTCTGTTACATTCATAAAGGACATAAATGGGCAAGTTTACTCCACCTTCATCTCTGGAGTACTTTATGACAGCATTTCTCAAACTTTTTTCAGGCATGATGTAAATACAAATGTATAGATAAGGAAAAGGGTAAAAAATAATATCAACGTTTTTGCATCTCCCAAAGAGCAGTCAATAATTAGGAAGTAGAAGATGCATCAAACCACTCAGTCACTAATAAGAAAAGGCTGTCCTTCAAAACTCAGCATTGAAACAAGAAGACTAATGATAGAAGCCACAGAGAGGCCAACAATCACTTTAAAGAAGCAACAGAGAGAATGGCAAGCGAGAAGCTGTTATTCAAAAAGAATCATGTGAAGGCATGAGAGTGACCCAGCTGCTGTGTAGGAAAAGGTATTTTTTTGTTCCAGTGACCAGCAAATTACAGCCTTCCTCTGGGAACAGCTTGCTTTTTTTAATGAAAAATTTGCTTTGATGACATGGGGCACCAATCAGCAAATAGATTAGATTAGATTCAACTTTATTGTCATTGCACAGTACAAGTACAGTACAACGATAGATGACAGTACACAATTTTCGGGGCCCTTTTTGGATTGACAGCGCCATTTTTACAAGTAGTGGGCCAAAATACATGCATTTTTAACTACTAGAGAGGTTTAGCGTACATCTGAATGATGTTGAGCCCCTTGTTGTTACAGCAACATTAAAGGTCAACTGTGTCCCCTCCTTAAAATGGATTGACCAGATTGTCGATGTTCTTCAGCTCAAAAGCTCACCAATATGACCTACGATTCACCCCTATACTCAATCGCATTTCAAAATGGACAGAGTGATTGTGTCCTCAAGCAAATGTGTGTGTATACATGAGGTGCTGTGAAAATGTGCTTGTTGTCTGAGGTAAAGTTGTAGTATCTAACATTATCGCAAATGTTGCTGCATGCAATGATTTTCCCCCGTTTATTTTTATTTAATAATATATATTAATGTGAATTGCGTATGGACTGTTCATAAAAAAACAAGATCATTTTAACAATGTAATTATTTAATCAATTATGTTTGATTTCTCATTGGCTATAATGAAATGAATGCAGATACAATTCGTAATACCAGTGCCAAAAACAGCCTCTGTTGTATGTAGACAGCACATTAGGGTTGTAGATGTGTTAGTATAGCGCTTGTGTGGCTACACTATATGCTTGTAAAATAATTTCCTAAATATTTATGCACAGAAGTCCTACTATTCCAGAGTCAACACTGACAAATGTCCGTGTCTATCCATGCAGTACACCCAATAACTGTTCGAGTAGACTGCTCGTTAACATTTTGGTGATTCTATTCTCGCTCCAAAGAAGCACATATAATGGAATAGCCATTAAGCAAAGTAAGACTAACCCCAGTTCTGTGATAGAAATGTTTCATATCATGATTCTCATGTCTGTTAACCTTTTAGATAAAACGTCCCATGAGTTAACCGTCCGAAAAGAAACCGCTGCATTCCGCGCATGGAGAGAAGCTGTGCGTAATAAAGCGAAACTAAATGATACACTTTTGAAATATAGCACTGATATGCTATATATAACGTGCTTTTTATTATCCCTTTCCTTATAAGTTAACACCATTTGAAATTGTGTACAACAGTGATTATGTATAACAAACGACTATTAAAACTCACGCTGCTGTTGTCTCCAACCCAGTGCACCATCGCCACGTTGTGCGTATAGTCTCCAGATAGAGCGAAAGTGGAGGTAACCAGAAGCGTATCACTTTGCCTTGGGACAGTTCTTGCGTCCTCCCCAGTTCGTCGGTATTCAGTCCTCGGACTATAAACGCCTTGTAAAGGCTCCAAAATCTTATCAGCTGAAAATGCGTCAGGACCTCTAAATTCATTCCCGTGCGAATATTTGCCAAATGCTTTACTGCGCTTTGTCCTCGAACGATTGTTTGAAGCAAGTGTGCGGTGTATAAATTCAAAATAACTGTCAGGCTTTTTTCTGACATCAATAAAATGTTTGGCACGGTTTGGCGCCTTTTTATCACTGCCAGGGGATACATAGTCCGGTGGCACGTTCCTTACAACTCCATTCAATTCCTTCGGCAATCTCCCCTCACCTTTTGGTACCTCAGTCTTTCCATGAATGGGTTCCATTTTAATAGCTCTGGAAAACGCGAATTCCTTGCGCAAATACTTTGGGACTTTGACCCATGCGGATTTTAGGTTAGAGCTGAGCTCGGAAGAAAAATGATCCATACTGTTAAGCCAAACGTTCGTCGTTGTGGAACTCACTGCCCAACTTACTTCAGCGTATGCTGTCTTTATATTTTGAAAATTGCTTAACACGAAAACAAAAATAGCCAAACACAAACCATAAGCAGAGACGACCATGGTTTTCACCTCACGGTTGCCCAAAAGATACATGCCAAAACACGGTCGAAGCTGGTAGATCAAGTTGTGAAACAGTAATTGGGTAAACGTTACAATCATGTGTCGCTTTCAGCTGATCTGCTCACATCCAGGAATGTGTCAAAGTGAACAACAACCAGTTGGGGAGGCGCTACGCATCAGACAAATGCGCCCAACAGAAAGTGATTGTGTGAATTGGTGGAGGGGAGTTACGAAAAGCGAATAAAATATGTGAAATTACTGTAGGCTACGTTTATTCGACGAATGACTTTTTGAATTAGAGGCAGTAAAATAATTTGCCAAATTAATTCATTGGAATAGTAGTTTAAGATACCCAGAGAGTTTTAAAATAGCCAATGATTTTTTGGTTGATCATCCGACAAAGTTACAGCTATAATAGATCCATGTGAATATGCATTGTAATAAAGGTACATTAGATGCAGGTCTATTTATTCCATCATTTGAAAATGTTCTGCTTAAATTAAAATGTATCTGATTTTCTGCTAACCTTTACTCAGTATTTGTCCATATTTACGTTATTATTTATTACAGCTGCCACTGGCTGGCATAAGCTTCTGCCTTCCCCAAACCCCTGACACGCAATCAATAGGGCAAAGCTAACAATCAAAATATAATTCCAACCATGACAACATTAATTGACAACAACCGCCAAGATCAATAGATATTCATGTACAAATGTATTTGGGGTTAAATATCTCAGGAAAACTTATGTTAACTTTTTAATGATGATAGTTGGTCATAGCTAAAAGCAGGTCCGAACATAGTAGTCAGTTTTGCAGGCGTGGAGTGGAGTCACAGTGCCACAGTTTTCCAGAAATGCTGGAAACGTTGTCCTGATGTCTAACAAAAACAATACAGCGATTACTAAATAAACTATGGGCTTGAAATCATGGGTGTATGGCTGCTTTAATTATTATTAATGTCTCATAGCAATACCATTTTCTATTTGGATGCTCAGTCCATCAATATATTTTATTAAACAACCATGAGTTATCTATGAATTAAATAAGGGCGTGGCCAATTGTATAAATATTTTCGGCCTTCAGTTCAGTGACGAAATCCAGTTGCTTTTTGTTTGTTGGTACAGTCTGAGAGAATGGTATTGCTTTTTTTTGTATCTATGCTGTATATATCTATCCATGTGTGTGTTTCATGCATCACTTGACTTGGGCTGAAATAAGTGCAAGAACTGCAAAAATCACACATTAGACTCTGTTCATCAAAATTCATGTGTTAATAAGGCGTGTTCCAATAAAGCTTGCTTTTTGCCTAAAAAAGGAACCGGCTGTTTGCCTAAAATAAGTTCCGGAACATCATTCTGGACCGTTCCGGGCCAAGTTAATCACTGATTTCATGGCAATTACCCTAGTACATCTATATGTAGTCTCCTCATCAGTGCCAGCTCTAGCCTTTTGGGGGCCCTAAACAACATTTTTTTTGGGGTCCCCTCTCCCCTATCGGTCGAGGCTCCCTAGCGTTTGGGGTCCCTAAACAACCCCTTATGTTGCTTATGCCTGGAGCCGGCCCTGCTCCTCATCTAACATATTCCATCATTTCAAAGTGTTGCAACACTGTCTTTTTTGTTGATTGAAGTAAATTAATACTGTCAGCAATTGGAGGTAACTGTCTTGCTCAATGGAACCATAACATTTTTTTTTTTTATATTGCCGCCTATGGGATTTGATCAACTTTTGGTAGCTGGTCAGATGCTACAGCCACTAGGCTACCTGAAACCCCCTACCTGCCACAGAACCTGTGGGCTGCAATTTAAATCAGCCCCTTATCAGTGTTCACTGTCCAGACTGAAAGGCTATATAACAGCCATCAGCATCAGGCCTTTGAAATCAATGAAAGCTACTACACGGCATGTTTTTTCGCATTCAATGGCAGGGTCCAAGCTAAGAATTGCAAAGGTTTGATTCTCAATGGCTGCTTTCATTCTATTTTCTGAATGGAAATAATGATGAAAAATAGTTGATTTCTGGTTGATTTTTGGTCTAGCAAGTAGAATATCACTTTGAAATGATGCTGATGTCAAAGTGACACATGTAGTGGAGCTCAAGTGTAAGTGTCCTAGTGATGGGTTGTTCTCAAGAAAACAAAGCTTTTTAAAAGCCTCTTTTTGGTGAATGTTCATAACGGAATCGTAATCACAAAAGACTGGTTAATTTCGATATTTGATATTAATATTTTTTTTTTCAAAATGACATGGTTACCTGCCAATAACTAACAAAATAAATCAGTGGACTGCATATCCTTACTACAGAAATAATAATGTGGGGAGAATGCACACACTACCTGAAAAGCCTCCTTTTTTCATTTGACTACCTGAAAATTAGGTCAGAAAAAATTTATCCTATTCATAAGCGCACTTACAATTTGACATAATGGTAGAGTTTTACATAAGTATTTGGATAGTGGCACAATTTTGGCTGTTTTTGTTCAGTACTCCAGTATTGCATTTGCAATAACACAATAAGTAATTGGATAATTGACTGCTCAGCCGTTTCTTAGCCAGGTGTGTTGTTGAATTGTTAGTTCATTCACAAGAGAGCGAACAAAGGTTCCACAGGTGATTCTAGGTGGGGCATTTGCATTTGGAGACTCCAAATGCAACATAGTTTGAGAAACAGTTTTTGAGTAAATGTTCATGACTGGCCAACTCAATCACCCAACCTGAATCCAGTTGAGCATGACAGCACTAGAAGCAGATAAATGTATTTTTTAAGATGGTGGTGTGATAATTTTCTTAAGTGCATCTGGGAAAATTCAATTAGAGCATACTGTTCATTGGTAATGTTTCACACCCACATCAGTTATACAATTCAGCTTGCAGTTTAGGCCTATGTACAGCGCATTTGGAAAATATGAATTATTTCAATACTGATAAGGCAACTACTGGGTAGTGCATCTAGCTGAGGAGCTGAAGCTCATGTGTTTGAACATCATGTATCACTTTCCATGATGCTTACATATTTTATATACGTAGGTAGGTATTGATGGAGACAAAGGTAGTGAACTTTGTTTACTGGTCTATGCAGAGGAAGAGGTCACATCTCTGATAAGGTCAGGCTCATGACCACAAGGCATTGGCTGTTTTGTACTATTAGGCCGATATTAGGTCTATGGATTTTTAATTCTCAGTTTTTTCTCCATTGCTCTCTTGTTCCATGTGTTGTAATGTCGGTTCTTAGACCTCAAAAGGAGGATACAGTTTAAATGACAAGGACACGCAGTGACTGGAGAGACTGAAGAACATGGTACTGAAACTGCAGAAGGGGCTAAGGACTTCCCACCCCATCCTCAAAGGACTGATCATCACAATACAACAGTCAGGGTAACAGGACAAGCACTAAAACACATAAGACAGACAGATGAACATTGACTGAATCAACAATAGAACATTGTGTAAGTGGTAGTCGTTTGGAGAAAAATCATAGATTCTGTCTTAAATACACATTTCCATGGGTATTATTTGTTGACAAATCAACACAAAAGGTTAAAGTGCTCAGAAGCAATAGTTTTTACAATTTGATGTCCTATCCTATTCTAGCTATTGAATAACAATGTAGCTGACACTGCAATACAAACTGTAACATTCTACTTATGAAGTTCATAATACATTCAATTAGTCTCTAGTTACTATTCATGCCCAACTTGGAATAAAATACTCTCTGTATAAGCAACCTGACATTTGAATTTAAAATCATGACACATGGGTTGTTGACATGATGGATAAGAGTGTCACTCTTATCACAGCAATTTGTGACTGATACAACATATCACAGTACCAAACAGTAAATTCCTATAGTGTAAAAATAAAGCAAAAAAGAATATAGTGACACCACGTCTCAGGAGTTTCACATTTGGCTACTGCTTTCTGCAGAGCTGTACAAACAAAGTATGATTTATACAAGTGGAGGCTCAGGCAGCAGGTGCTACTGTTGTAGCTCTCAAACTGAACCGAATGCAGATCACACAAACACACTTTGTTTTACTATCCTTGTGGAGACATTACGCCGATTTAAAACATTACTTTTCTTAAACTACACTAAACCTTATTCCTACGTGGAAAATAGCATTCTTTACAATAATCTTGGAAGTAACCAAAAAGTTGGGAGACAATGTGAAATGTAAAGAAAAACAGAATGCAATGATGAAATCCTTTCAACCCTATATTCAATAGAAAATAGTACAAAGACAACATAAAAAAAATTGAAAATGAGAACTGTTATTGCAAATAAAAACAGAATGTCATTGCATTCTGTTCTTATTTGCATTTTACGCAGCATCCCAACCTTTTTGGAAACAGGGTTGTATTTGGTTTTGGTAGACAACACAGAGACAATAAAAAAGATTCACAGAAAGTTGCCACGTAATTATATAAAATGGGTGCTGAACATATACAATAGTTTAAGTTTATGAGCAACCATTTAGTTTACATTTTGAGGTGGTTTGATACAAAGGTGAGTGTAGCGGTGAGCAATGTATTCTTAGTCTCTATGGGACCTGTACTGAAGGCCTGCCCTTAGCTCGCTGGAGCATCATTTTTGAAGCAGGCGGTGACAAGGAAGGGAGGGGTCAGCTTAGAACATGTAGGACAGATGGCAATCATATTTTCCCTCTTCGTAGCCCCAAAAATGGAACCTTAAAGGAAAATGTCAGTGTTCAAGAACGTTATCTGTATTTTTCATACAAAAATCATGAAATAGAAGGGTGAAGACACGTTATTATGAATATCAATAGAAGTGCGCAAAATGTACAGTTTAATAGATTAGATACTCCCTATCTAGGTCCCACACTTCCATATATTACCCTACTCAAAATAAAAAGATGAGATCACCACTTATTGTAATACCATGGGTACAGCTCATATTTTTCATTTCAGGGCCGTTTTTCAAATTTGCAATTCAGTTTCCTGAGCACCCGTGAGAATTACACCTCAACATGCAATTTGCAAGACCCATATTTTACATGACGTTCATAAGCTAGCTACTAGCTGGTTTACTATTGCCTAGCAATGTAATGCTTCACTCATTCTCTGTTGACCTAGGTGCGTAGCAGTAATACCTAGATTGATCTGGGTTCCTAACCAAAGGCTATGGGATTTGAATAATATAGGGGATGTCAAAAAACAATACTCCATTGAAAGGTCAGCAAAATGACTACACATTTCCCGAGTGCAGTTAAAGTCACTATTAATAGTCAGAGTCACCCTATCATACTATGGTACCTTACTGAGTAAAGTATTGTCATCTTTTAAGCTTAGAGAAACAAAATGGCATGGCTCCACATGGAGTGGTATTTCTGATGTTTTCATTATTTAAATTCACAAGATTTCTCACACATCAGCCATCAAGAATCAAACCCCTGCTATTCATTGTATGCAATACAGACAGTATAGCAGTTTAATTTATTGAAACGAGAGATTGCAGAGGATAGACTCACTTTAGGCGTGAGCATGTGCGTGACAAAAGAAGGATGGAGAAAACATCCCCCAGACTCCAACTGTGTGTGTGTATCTACACTCCCAT
This sequence comes from Esox masquinongy, assembly GCA_016801175.1. NCBI lineage: Eukaryota > Metazoa > Chordata > Actinopteri > Esociformes > Esocidae > Esox > Esox masquinongy. The sequence goes on from JACXGI010000488.1 coordinate 83,167, forward strand.
CTCTTGAGTACATAGGTAATTAGATTATGAGATCTAATCATCTTATTCTAATTTTGTGCTGAACTTTAAGTAGGTTTGCAGAGTCGAGCCCTCCAAAACAAAACTCCTCCCCAGCCTGCAGCCTTGAAACCAGCCTAGTCTAGAAGCAACATCCCAGAAGCTCTCAGGACAAAATCCCATTTGTGCATTGGCCAAGCTTGTTAGCTCCAACACTTCAGTAATCCCGATTGAGTGGGCAAACTACAAGTAACAAGAATTGTAATGGCTATCACACAGACAGTTCTTACACTGGCACTAGAGATGAACAGCAAGGTGCACTCTCCTCATGCCATTAAAGACCAAAAGAAAAATTGAGAGGCCATAATAACAGTTCTGGAGAAACAGTTTAAGAGAATGTCAAAATTAAACTGATCATGAGTCATAACCAGCTAACTGTGAGGCAGGGACTTTATTGCTCTGCCATTTAGTGGCACCATAATGTTTCACAGAATTTGATTAAAAAACATTGGTTGAACTGTTTGGGTATTCGGGTATTAATAGGGGTTGAATAATAATATTATAATCATAGGTTAAGTGGTAAAATAAACATACAGTAGTCTACTAGTACTTTCAAGAACTCCTCATATAGAAAACTTATATTGGGTCAATATGAGTCAGAAACAATTTTTCCTAGTGAATATATGGACTAAAAAGTCATAAACAGGACTATTTTGGTGGTTATAAAGTCAGTCATCCAAAGAATTTTGTTGAGATGATACCAAATCATGGTGTGTCAGGTACATCTCTTGGAAAGAGAAAAACTATATTTTTCTAGATAGGGAACATGGATAGGGAATATTTGTAATTAACCTTTAATAGACAGACTAGAATTGGTTAAAGAAAAAAACATACGGAATATCTCAATTGACTAGTCTTCACTTCCTCATTCCTTATTTCCCTATGAAAACCCACTGGAGGAGAGGCCAAATGGTAAAGACGCAAGTTTGCTATTGAGATCTTCTCTGTGGGCTTTTTTTTTCATCAATTAGCTTCACCTTACCTAAGAGCTGTCGGTTGTGGGGAAGTTCTGTAACATGACACTCTGACAAAAAGGGGAATAACCACAAAGCTAAAAGAGCACTGGGTCTATCATGCTAGTATTTATGTTGATGGTCCAGCCATTATGTTGTCTAATGGGTGTCTGTGAGAGCTGGGTGTGTAGCTGGGTGTCTGTGAGAGGAGAAAAAGAAATAAAGAAAAAAGAGAATCTGAAACACATTTATAAATAGCAATAGCTATTGCATATAAGCCTGCTTGTTTTCTAATCTAAAAACTTGAGAAGAGTTAAAAATTTCTCGTACTGTGCTGTGAACAGCAATTCTGCATAATCCACTCTGATGCACCTAGTTGTTCGAGTGTCGCAGGAGTCCAGTGCGCAATGATTGCATGAGTGCCCATCCTCTACGGAAGTAGCACTACAGGCTGCTGTAATGCTGCTTTTCCTCAGGCAACATCCCACTTCCTTGTGAACATTTCATTTTGTTGATCCAGTGTCTGTGAATGTGTGGAACACGGTTGTCCCACCACTCAGTTGACTCACACCGGGTCCAGACAGCAGGTGGTTGCCTGCGGCTCTGCAACATGTGACGGTTCTTAAACACATATTGCAGATTGTTACTGTAGGTTCATGATATTGAAATGTACCTGAGGGAAATAAAAGAAGAAAAATATGTCTGCAGTTTCTACCTCTGAACCTTCTCCTCACTAGCAGAGTTCCTGAGTGCAATTCGGATATATATATATATCTAGGTTACTAGGCCTATCACAGACATCATACTGCAATAATAATACCGTATTGCAGGCAACTCTAACAGCTTTCCTCATTTAAATAAGTTTGGAACAATTCAGAGACATGCACAACAGCTAAAGTCATTAAATGTTGAGATACTCAGCTACTAGCTTAACATAATGTTTCCTCTCTTGAGCATTTCTGTCGAAGTTTAAACTGGTTTAAAGTTTAAACCAGCTAAGATAATCCTCCCCTTGCATGATGATATGTTGTGTATTTCATTGTCTCTTCTCAGCTGTCTCCTTCACTGTTCCATCTTACCCAAAAATCTAAAAGGAATACACCAGCATGCCTCCTTCCTCTATGCTAACAAATTACTGTCATAGACTATCACAACAATCTCACTGTTGAATCACATTAATTGGTTCCTGCCGTAACGATGTCACAAGCAGTATTTCATGCAAACTAAACCCGGCGTTGATTCCTGTCAGTACATGTGACCACATAACCCAGTTCCAAACAAACCCCTAGTGCTGATTTTAGACTTGATCAGAGTAGTCTTTGTGTCTAATTGTAGTTTTGTGGATTTGGTGACCCTAAAATTCAATTTCTGCAATTGTGCAATGGTGATCCTTTTAAAAGGTTTTACCTCTCCAACGATCAAACTCACTCTGAGAGGGAGCAAAATACAGTTAGGTCCTCAAATAATGTTTTGTCACATGTTCATGATGTTTTTAGAAACAAAGACATTCCATGTATTTAGAGCAATACAAGTCACATTTGATTTCTTTGGCCTCCAAAATAAATGTGTTGCTCGATTTTTATGTCTTTTTTATTATTACTTTATGTACAAAGTTGAAAGTGGCTGTTGATGAAAAGGCAATCTTTATTGACACATACTACAGGTATAAGATAGATGATTTATTTAAATATGCTTGTGCTGGTTGCAATGACTGCATACTTGAGCCCCATAATGCAGACTCCAAGTATCACCTGAAACATTTATTGGCGTTTTCTCTAATGCTGACATTAGATTAATTAAACAACAGATTAAAAAAAAGCCTGTTGTCTTTTGAAACAGGGGGACAGGTTTAGCCTATACAGGTTGATAGACAGCTTAGAGTAGCAATATTTACAATAGCCCTGTTTAGTTGTAGGTCCATTTACTGTGGTACCCTAAAAGGGAAGAGACTATCTACAAAACGTGCTGTAATCTCAAAATGGTACATCTGGTATGCATGACAATACTCTAAAATTAAAGTGTATAGTTTGCACTTTAATACTATAGTAATTGTAGTAATTTTAATGCAAAAAGCTGGTATAGAGAACCAAAACAATGTGTCACTGCGCAAATATAATTTGGAGTTTCAATAAGACAAAATATTAAATTCAAAACCAAGCACTGGGGGTAAAACATTTTTTGCTCATTTTTGTCTAATACACTTGTGTTGTGGGGTAATTTGTGGATCTTACAGTAGCAGGACGACACAATTTTAACTAGCAAATGCACATAGCTGGCTTCAACAGAGAACTCAAACATCTAACCTTTGGCAGTGTAGCTCTGGGAACAGACTCTTCAACATAAGCTTCAAGAACATCCCGGGTAAATGCTGTTCACTGATCTGACAGGAAACTACAACACCATGTGATATCTTCTGCAAACAACCTGTCTTTCAAAGCCGCAAATGGATGTTTAAAGGCAGTTTAAAGGTTTCCTTGTTGCATGGCATCATTAGTTCTTTGGTTCCCTTTGTTAGAGGATTCTTGCTGTTGCAGACATCAAAAAACTGTGTCCATTGTTCAATAACTCCATTGTATCTTTACGTCCTTTCAACTAGGTCAGATAGAGTTCTTTGTTGCATTATTCCATAGCATCAGTGACACCTATGCTAAACACCTGTGTTGCCAGATTCCTCTTTGTTCTCTGTCTCTGCCGTATATGTTTATTCGACACCCTCGATCATACAGAGCATTCCTCCACAAGTAATTCCAAGATGACTTTGCAGACTTCCCATCAGACCTTATAGTCATGGGAGATTATATTCACATTTTTGTCAACTTCAATATTCACATGAAGTACAATGATCCTCTCTAAAAGGAGAGGATTATTTTTTGGACATGTTTTGGGACCTATGCACTGCCACAATCATACAATCATACTCATATTGCTGAAATATCGGACCACTATCTTATTACATATACCGTCACAACAACTAACCCAGTGGCACCTCAGACAAGAACATTTAAAAGCAGAAATATACATTCTCATAGAAAGACATTTAGATTCTCTTCCAGACTCCCTCCACTAACCCAAGGATGTCACAGAAAATAAATGTGTTAACAATCCAACCAAGGATCTCCCTGATACACAGATAATACCACCACCCTAAAGCAAGCCTCCAGGAAAATTGCAACGGAAATAACGCTCCACCAAGTTGGAAATATTTATACTAGCCTGGAAAGACATTACAATAGATGTCTCACAACTCCTTGATCATCCAACTTTTCCAACCTGATTGTGGAGGACAAAAACAATACAAAATGTTTTTTGGATACAGTTGCAAAGTGAACTAAAAAGCAACATTCCACAAGTGAAGTTGGCCTTCACCTCAGCAATGACGAATTGATAATGAAAAGATCAGGATCATTAGAATAACTCCTCCTCCCTGAATAAGTATGCTTTTCCGAAACTCAGTTGTCCCTGAGATTGCACTAAACTGCCTCAGTGGAGACACTTGAACTTCTTAATGAGCTCTAAACCACCAGCTGTCAACTGGACTCTATTACAAAGCAGAATCTTTAAAGTCAACCGATATAAGCCATTCATCCGTTTGCATTACAAGAATGCAGTTTTTTTGCAGTATTTTTGCTGAGCTAGAGTGTGGGAAGAGACAGAAGTCATAAAGGCATCTGTTGATATCGAACCGTTGATGCTACGAATGTGTGGTATACATCAATCAAATGGAGACAGCCAGGGGACACACAGCGAGAGTTTCTGACAAATTTGTCAGTGGTTGTTGTCTTCTGACAAACAATCACCATGGCCACATGGTTGAAGCTGCAAGACTATGTAACCCTATTCGAATCAAGAGAGTCTCTGGGACACGTGGATGTGTTTTATGTTGCTGTAGGGTGCCCACAAGTTGGTCTTTCAATCAAAAAGTAAGCTAAAGAGTAACTGTAAAAAGGGAAAATAATCTTCAATAGGTGCACTTTAAAATAAATTCCTTAAGAATAAACAGTTGGGGCTAAATAATAATAAAAATATATGCAGTAAAGTCTCTTGAAAATGTGGTTTTGGTTTGGCTTTAGGACATGGACAAGCTGATCTAGAAAGGTAAGGGTAAGCACAGTAAACTGCTGGAAAGTGGAAAATAAGGGTAAGAAAATTTACATTTTATTTTTAACTTTTATAAACAAAACAAGCAATTCATAAAAACCTTGAATTAATTAAACAACTATCGGCCAATATCAAATTTCCTGTTGCTCAATTTAAATTTTTTAAAAGCTGTTTCCCAGCAACTGGCTGCCTTTCTGAAGACAAATAAAATGTACAAAATTCATTAGACCCCAGATTGAACTGAGACTGCAAGGTGAAAAATTACATATTAATGGCATCAGACAAAGGATCTGTGTCGGTCTTTGTGCTACTTAAACGTCCGCCACGAACAGAAAGAGTCAGGAAAATTCCTTGTGATCCAGCAGAAGCCATTAATTTCAATAAAGGCATTCCACACCGCTATGTCAAAGTTGCCGGAAAGAGCTGCATTGCATTATGTTAACTACATGCTTTGAAATTTGTGCCACAATCTACGATATGGTACAAAGGCCCTGTGGGAGGGAGAACAGTGCAAGACAGCCTTCAGCATGGCGTCCGGGCCACTACAAATACTTGGTCATGCCATATGGGCTGGCCAACACCCCGGCAGTGTTTCAGTCGTTCCTCAATAAGGAGTTCCAGGATATGTTGGGGAGGTGTGTGGTGGTGCACATCGACAATATCCTGGTCTACTCCCCAACTTACCCGGAACATGTGGCCCATGTCCGTGCTGTTCAGCAACGTCTGCTTGGCCATCAGTTATATGTCAAGAGCGAGAAGTGCTCATTCCACCTGTCCACCGTCTCCTTCTTGGGGTACCGCATTGCTCTGGAGGCAATGAAGATGGAGAAACTGAAGGTGGAGGCAGTGAGGTCATGGCCAGTCCCAAAGACCATCAAGGAACTGCAGAGCTTCATCGGATTTGCCAACTTCGACCGCTGGTTCATTAGGGGACTAAATACCATCACCGTGCCACTCACGTTGTTGCTGAAAGGCCAGAGAAGGACTTCCTCAACCTGAAGGGCAGGTTCACCACCGCTCCCTTGCTACGCAAGGACAAAGAATGCAACCAGGGACGAAGAATGTCAGGGCGGACGCACACTCCCATCCTGTCCGCTTCATGCATTGTGGGTCCTGTCTCCAGGGACATTGACACGGACATCCAACGAGAAGGGAGACGGGACCCCGCACTAGCGACGTGCCCCCCCAGACAAGACCTACGTGCCCCGGAGAGTGCGGAGCCGGTTGGTGACCAGGGCACACACCACCCCAGTGACCGGACAGACTCACATCCGGGTAGCATCCGCAGGCCAATGGGCAGGTGGAGGGTACCAACCAAGAGCTTGGGAGGTTCCTCCGGTCGTATTGCCTAGACTGTCCAGGTGACTGGACCCGTTTTCTCCCCTGGAGGGAGTACGCCCCGAATTCCCTGTGTCTGGTCCACTGCTCATATCCACCTGCAAGAGTCAGTGCGGCATCAGAAGGAGCAGGCGGACCGACGGCAGAACGATGCTCCAGAGTTCAACCTAGGCGACAAAACATGGCTGTCCATGAGGGACCTCCCGCTCCGTCTACCCTGTCGTAAGCAGGATCCCCGGTACGTGGGTCCATTGAAGGTCCTCAGGAAGGTAAATGACGTCATGTACACACTCCAGCTTACACCACCATACACTAACATCTCTCCCACTTTTCATGTCTCTCTCTCCTCAGGCCAGTGGTTCCTGGTCTGCTGGGGGGAGCCGGTCCTGCAGTGGTACCTTTGCCTCCGGTGGAGGTAACTGGGGGTCCAGCGTACAAAGTGGAGGCAATCCTGGACTCCCTGGTACGGCAGGTCCGGGTCCAGTACCCGGTGGACTGGCTGGGTTACGGTCCCGAGGAGTGCAGCTGGGTCCAGGCAGTGGACATATGCGATCTATCACTAATAGCTGAGTTCCACGTGGCGGGTGGTATCAGGAGCCACACCTAAGGCAGGGGGGTGCTTATAACAATGGGATGTATTAACTTTCAGTGAGTGAAAACATAAGTAATGAAAACATTACTCCCAAAAACATTTTGGTAATTTTTATTGCTACGTAACTGCAAGCAAATAAATAAATCACAATATAAGAATCAGAAATGCATTTTTTATGATTTTATGAATTGTAGGTGAGTTCCATTGTTTGGCTACAGAGTAGCAGCTAGCATTAGGTATTTCCAACACTTTTGTCTTGATCAAGGACATGATCCTCCAGGCAGTGGGCACAAGCTTCATGGAGATGGAGAGAGCTGACCAGACCAGCTAAACGTCATGCCATGTCTCAGTATTCTAAAGCATATACTTGGCAATAAATAATGTTTGACTAATGTTATGTCATTTGTTCAATTCTTTCAAGTGGATCCCTTTGCAGCAAGTTAAAATAGCATTGAAACCAATGTGATAGGAACACTATTGGGCCTGGTGGGTGCACTATTGGGCCTGGGCGGGCCTTGCTGTTGCTATGAAACAGTACATATATGCGTAAAGTACATTGCATCCATTAACCAATCATAAAGTATATTCAAATTATACTTACCTACAGTAGGCCTATATGTTAGAAAATCGCCCTTTTCTTAGTTACAGCCTATTTAGCAATGAATTACTAAGCATTTTTCCTCATGAATCGAGCTATTGTGACAATATTAACCTGATCGTCAAGAAGATGTCAAAACAGAGGAGCCTATTTCAATTTGTAAAAAGAGCACGCACTGAGCAAAGCACCGCCAGTCCACTCCCAACCTCAACGTGAGGGAACTGCCGCAGCGGACAGTGCAGGTAGTACCACATATTTTGCTCAAGGTTCTTATTACCCTTCCAGTGACTACATGCACTGTTGAATGACTCTTTTCCAGCGTTAACCGTGTCTGCTCTAGTGATGTGCAGTTCGCGAAAGATTTGTTCATTTTGAACAAATCTTTTTAGTAACATGAGTCCTTTTTTTCTAGAGACTCGTTCAATTGTATTGTTTATTCGAACGTTTAACAGCGGATATCTACAACATGATCACATGCTTCATACCCGGTCCTTCAGCTCAGTTCTTCGATCATTGTCTATGTACATTTGCAGAGAGAAAAAGGAACATCATGATAAAGACATGTTTATAGCTGATAATTGAACGCAGACTATAATAATTAATATAGTTAGTTGATTACTGATGTCATGAAAAAAATGCTGTAGGCATTACTGAACCAAATGAACGATATAACTCGAAAGATTCAGACTTTTTACTGTACGACTCGACAAGATCCGAGTCAGTATAAAGAGTCGAACTTCCTATCACTACTCTGTTGACATTCGACATTCGGACCTTACAAACAGCTTAAATTATGATGAGGTTATATACATTTTTAAAACAAAACCTTACCGCCTCCTACTTTAGTAGCACTTAGTTGGACTAGTACATTTAGGTTTGGAACGGATATGTTCTCTTAATTGGTAGGTTACTACTAACATATCCATATTCACGATCTGCCGAAAATGGTCAACACTTCCCATTGAAGTGAGGTTTTTAAAATTTAAAAGTTAATTAGTTCATTTTCTACATGGCATTATGATTCACGTTATAAGTAATTGCCATTACCTAATGCCCACATGTTGCGTAAACTCAAGAGAATTGAGTGAATTTAAAAAATTTTTTAACCTGTGGCATAATAAATCATATGTTTGAAGCAAACATTAATACTGTTGCAATTTAGTTTTCACTTTATTGTTTATCAATGGCATAGTGTTTTAAAACCATGTGTGTTCAGTGCTGCCTATTGCCTTCACTTAAGTACTTTGAGCCCAATTTGTTGCACGCTGAAAAGCAGGTCAATTATCAGTTGGCTATAGCAGAATTCTGAAAGCGATAAATATTAGATTGATTTTGCAGCCCTAGATGCATTTTTAAAAAATATATAGATTTCCATTATTGTGTATTTTTTGCCCATCAATGATTTTGTGTGGCAAGAAATCACATCCAGCAAACATCAACAAGGCACGAATATGGGTCAACAATCTCTTGGCTGTTTGTTAGGGGGTTGGAAGGAGCCGTCATTAGGCAAAAATACATTAAATCCATGGCTGTTCTATGCTGTTTTTGAATGATGCGGTTCATTTTAATGTCCAAGGCAATTATGTATTTTTAAATGCCATCCACCTGGGACTTAAAAGGTATTGCTGATGTCCCTTAGCCCTCACTTTCTCTTCACACTCCCTCTCTTCCAAACACACAAGGGAACACAGTGGATAGTTGAATACATAATTACATAGCGCATACATTTGCATAACACCAAACACAATGCATACAAAACCTACTTTACTTTTGCATTATAACATCAGAAAAGGTCCACACTATTTCAATCAATCAAATGTATTTTATAAAACCTTTTTACATCAGTATTTGTCACAAAGTGCTTTTTACAGATCCTCAGGCTGAATGCCCAGAGAGCAAGCAACAACAAGAATTGACGCACAGTGGCTAGGAAAAAAACGTCCTATTATGGTTGGAAACTAGAAAGAAACCTAGACAGGAGACAGACTCTGAGGGGTGGCCAGTCCTCTTCTGGCTGTGCCGGGTGAAAATTATGTTGAGTAGGTTCAGATGACCAGTGGATCAATGTGTGCTGGTGGGCTGTGTCCAGAGTCTTTAGGCAGAATCCAAATCAGCTGCGCAACTAGGTGCACTAGGATGATTCCAGCTGTAATTGCCAAAAGTCCACTTGGTCATCTCCGTAGATGACCAAGTGAACTTTTGGCAATGACAGCTGGAATCATCTGGCAGCAACTTGATCTGTACCACAACAAAGACTTTGGAAAGGGACAGCCATGAATCTTCAGGCCAGGTAGTCCTAGTCGTGGTTGGCAGCTATAGTAGAATTATCATGTTTCACAAATTGCATTGACCAGAAATGATTCTGTCTGCATATAAAATCAACCTAAAATGAGTAAACGATTAACGCTCCTTTTCCTTCAGACAGTGATCTTTTCCTCAAGTCCATCAAAAAATGTCAGAGTAGGGCTAGAGAACTCCCTCAGTCATTTGTAGCTAAAATTCTACACTGTTCATTTAATTTCCATGCAATAGAGAAAACAAGCACTTAATAGTGTAGTGTATTTGTAGTTTATTTGTGTATTGATCTTAATCACTTTGAAATAGCTTAAAAATATTTTAAAAAGTAATGTTTTTACAGGCTTTGTGAGCTGGTGGACCAAAACTTACTAGCACAAACTGCAAGTTTTGTAATTGACATTTAGGGATATTTCGTTTCTCTCGCCATTTTTCCTATGTAAAGAGAAAAACGGCGAGTTTATAATATTGTGAAAATTGTCACTACAGAAATAATTGTATAAAGGTTATTCAGAAAACTCTTTGGAAAGGGCATGAAAGGGGAAACATCTTGACTAGCCAATTCAATCAACTCTGAATCCAAATAAGCATGAATTTTACATCATTTAAACAAGACTGAAGGCAAAACAAGCTAGCTCTGAAGATTGCTACAGAACAGTATTGGCAGAGTGGACTATGTACAAAATGTGCTGCAATTTTTAAATAGTTCATCACATATGGACGGAAATACCTTAAAATGAAAGCTGACAGCCTGCACTAGTCAGTAGTAATGGAATACAATCAAACAACATCTTAAACCTGCCCAAATATTTTTGTAGTTCACTGTAAATTGTGTTGTAAACTGGATGGTGTAGTGAGATTGGGGGTGATCTGCCTGGTCATGGTCTTGTGCAATGATCAAACACTGGAAGACAGAAGTTACATTTGCAATTGTTTTTGTTTGTTGGCAATCTCGTATGTGAGATAATCGCCTCTGTTGGACAAATAAGATCTGTGACACATTTTTATGTCATGTTTTTATAAGGTAAAGTACTGAATGTCTATGCTTATTCCTTATTATTACATTGCATTTAAGAATATTTGATTAAGCACATGGAATTCTTACATCAGCCACCTTTAATTCCAACCCATAACACCGAACACTTGACTGACTACGGCATTCCTATGCACACCCTTATTCCTATTTTATATCACTGTGCAAAAAAGCCTATTTCAGACTCTGTAGATGTGTAGATATGTTTTATATCACTGTGTAACAAGTTAGAATCTTTATAATGATAAGAAGTAGAGAGAGTTCAGTGTTGAGAGAGTATGAACAGTTTTTAGGAGTCAGTCCTGGAAGGAAAAGGACATTAGCACATGCAAATTAGCTCTGAAAAGTATTCTGTAGTCTGATGTTATTATTGTCATTTCCACAGTTCTACTTGGTTGTCAATCTCCAAAGCAAGCAATAATCTTGTAAGCCTGTCATATGTCTTTTCAGTTAGCTCATACAAAACAAATGCTAGTCAAAGGTATATAGCTAGTTAACATACACTAAGTTAAACATAGTTAAGGCTAATAACTAGCTACAAAAAGGAGAAATTAAGTAACATGTTTAATCTGCAACAAGACAAATAGACAAATTGTTAATGGTAATTATTAGTAAATGAATACTTGTGCTAACTTTAGCTACACAAAGTTAATTACATTTCTATTTAAGTGATCTAGGGGATGCTCTTATCCAATCCATAATATATTTCATAATACGTTTTGTACTGTACCAATATAGGAATCAAACCAAGAACACTGGTAGTGTAAGCTCCTTTCTCAACCAACTGAGCTACATGGGACCTAGTTAAATGACCTTTTAAGGTACTTAGGTTTTTTCCTGATAATTTTCTAAATGCAATTTTTTTCCTGTTATCACAGTGTGCAATTTTGGGAGCAGACACGTGTGATGCAGATAGATAACATGTCCTTGTCGGGCCGAGTGAGGTGCATTAAAGCAATGCGTGCAACAAACCACTCAAAAAGGAACTATGGAGTGGAGTGGCAAAAGTGGCATGTGCACTGCTCGGGTTCAGCCCTACCTGTATTCAGACCCCATCACTTTCTCCACATTTTGTTGTGTTATTGACCTAATTTATATTTGATTCAATAAAAAATGAATTGCCATCAATTTGCAGACAATACCTGAAAGTTCATTCGAAAGATTTGTGCCTTGCTTCTTGCTAAACAAATCGTGGCTGCGGGAATTGGGAAGCAACTGCAACTATTGAGGTTTGTGGCTAGCAATCATTATGTAAAACATATACATAATATATACATAACTAATACTGTAACTAATGACGGGATTTTGTGCAAAGTTGTTTTCTCAAAATTTAATTTGAAAAATAATTTGTTTTTGTAAACATTTGTTAATGTCTGTGTTTTTGCCAACTGTGGCAGGATAAGAACAAAGGTATACCCTACATGGCCTGTAGAAAAGAGTGCTTACTGTACATGTAATCCGCTAGGCAAACGTTAATAGAGCAGGAATTTGCTTGTCAAGAGGAAATGATCATTGGAAAAAGTTTACTTCTGCTGGTAAAGGTGTGTTGTTGTTGTTTGTTGGCATGGTATAAGCATGATAAAAGCAAAACAGCTGTATTCTTCAATTGCCGTTTTGTTAAGGACAAACTTTTTGAAATGACCAATACCAAGTAGACTATTTTTGAAATGACCAACACAGAGGAAGTAGTCTATTTTTGAAATGACCAACACAGAGGAAGTAGTCTACCACAAAATTCAAATTAGCTTGTATATTGTGTTGAGGAGATCTTGTGTTTTTCTGACACAAATGTTTCATTGCTAACATTAGTATTAGTGCATTAAGTAGAGTGCTGTTGTGAAATGCCCCTTTAGGTATATTACTATAGGGTGAAGAAAAGCAGAAACAATGCTGTGAACACAGCCTTGTTAAGTATTTTGATGCATATAATATTTAAAAAAAAAAACATCCCATTGACTTCTCAGATGCAGCTGCAAACCATTATTGGACTGAAAGGTAGAAACATCAGTCATCAGAAAACCTGGAGAGAGCAGCAGAAAGGGACATAAAACAGCCCCAACGAGACAGCCCAGACTGGCCAAGAGAGCATTGTGAAAAGCTCTACTTAGACAACCCTAATCATCATGGAGATCTACTTTCACTGTCCCTATTGGCACTAAATTTCAATACTTTTTGCACTGACTCACTTCAGTGCATCTATCCAAATGCGTGTTTTAAGAAAGCTCAAAGCATTTTCAAGGACTTTAACAACATTGTGGTGTTTGTCATAATGTGTTCCGAACTCTAAACATTGTCTTTAGTGGTGGAAGCTTGTTATTAGTGACGGACATGTCGCAGGCTGGATACATTGCCAGTCAGGGTCGATACGCTCCATTGGGTGTTGTTAACACCTTATAATTCCTCTTCTACAAATAGTCTTAATAAACCAGCTTGTGAGCATGATTAAAGTGATTAGAGACTGTAATTCACGTGTCCAGTTTTCAGAGGTCTATAGATTACTATGAGTATGAAGGCTGGATATTTGGTGAAGTGTATTCTGTACCCTGAAGTTACTGCTAGACCAATCCAATAATTTGGTCTCCTTCATATACAGTCCCTCTATGGTATGCTGCTGCTGCATTGTATTTTAATATAGGCAGTTCTTAATTAATTAAATTAATTTGTTATTTATTTTAATTTCGTATGTGTATATATTTTCTTTTCTGATGTGTTTGCCTGTATATTTGTTGTGTGAGAAGCATGAATGAAGAAAACATTTGAACGGATTGGATTTGATTCATTTGTTTGACACCTGTGGATTTAGGAGGCCGAGGTGTTTAGCATTCTACTACAAACTAGGTTCAATGAGCAAACCAGCTCCTTTGCCTAAATATATTTTGATGCTTGAGCATGTCTAATTACTAATTAACAATCAAAAAGAACTCAGGACTGGCACCATCTGATGTATTTTGCACACATTAATTAGCAGTAAGGACTTCGCTCCACTGTATCTTAATGAGATACAGTGAGATCCGGAAATATTTGGACACTGACACAATTTTCATAATTTTGGCTCTGTACACCACAATGGATTTGAAATGAAACAACGAAGATGCAATTGAAGTGCAATCTTTCAGCTTTATTTCAAGGGGTTGAACAGAAATATCATATGAAACGTTTAGGAATTGCAACCATTTTCATATAGTCCCCTTAAAGTCCTAAATAAAATGTTTAATACTTTTTAATACTTTGTCGCGAATCCTTCGCAGGCAATGAGTGCTTTTATTTTCGAACACATGGACATCACCAAACGCTGGGTTTCCTCCTTTGTGATGCTTTTCCAGGCCTTTACTGCAACTGTCTTCAGTTGTTGTTTGTTCGTGTGTCTTTCTGCCTTAAGTTTTGTCGTCAGCAAGTGAAATGCATACTCGATCGGGTTGAGATCAGGTGATTGACTCTGCCATTGCAGAATGCACTTCATTGCCTTAAAAAACTCGTGGGTTGCTCTCACAGCATGTTTGGGGTCATTGTCCATCTGTAAATTGAAGCGCCGTCCAATCAACTTCACTGAATTTGGCTGAATCTGAGCAGACAATATATCCCTATACACTTCAGAATTCATCCGGCTGCTTCTGTCTTCTGTCACATCATCAGTAAACACTAGTGACCCAGTGCCATTGGAAGCCATGCATGCCCATGCCATCACATGGCCTCCACCGTGTCTTACAGGTGATTTGGTATGCTTTGGATCATGAGCCGTTCCAAGCCTTCTCCAAACTTTTTTCTTCCCCTCATTCTGGTACAGGTTGATCTTAGTTTCATCTGTCAAAAGAATGCTGTTCCAGAATTGGGCGGGCTTTTTTGGATGTTTTTTGGCAAAGTCTAATCTGGCCTTTATATTCTTGAGGCATATGAATGGTTTGCACCTTGTCATGAACCCTCTGCATGTGCTCTCGTGAAGTCTTCTCTTTATGGTAGACTTGGATAATGATATGCCTACCTCCTGGAGAGTGTTCTTCATTTGGCTGGATGTTGTGAAGGAGATTTTCTTTACCATGGAAAGGATCCTACGATCATCCACCACAGTTTTTTTTTCTGTGGACGTCCAGGCCTTTTTCTGTTCAGAGCTCACCATTGCGTTCGTTTTTTCTCCGAATGTGCCAAACTGTTGATTTGGCCACTCCTAATGTTCCTGCTATCTCTCTGATGGACCTTTTTTTTGCAGCCTAAGGATAGCCTGTTTCACTTGCATTGAAATCTCCTTTCACCGCATGTTGTGGGTTCATAGCAACAGCTTCCAAATGTGAATGCCACACCTGGAATCATCTCCTGGTGTTTTGATTTGATTCTGAAAGCGGTTTGTCTCTGGCTGCTGAAGTAATGCCAGTCGCAGAAGCACGAGGGAAGGGAGTCTGGGCTGGGTCATACAGGTGGCACATGAGTGGCTGGAGCACAGCTTCCAAGCTACATAGTGGCCTATTGCGGTTGCCTAAATGTACATGGGGTGCTTATGTTGTATGACTTGTCAAAGTTTGTAGAGTCCCAGAATACACACAGAAATCCTATCAATACTGCAGGTTCAGGGAAGTAAGTGACATCTGGGTGAGTAGCGGCTATGTAACAAATATTCCCCCTGCATTACTGGATTGTTATAATTACAAACCTACATCGATTTTCCTGGCTGAATCTACAATATTATTTCCCTGAAATGAAGTCAAGATATTTCTCTATTTGTTTAGATCATTTATATCAGGGAGGATTATCATGAACAGTAGACTCACCATGCATACTATCAGTATTGTAAGGCAGAAGTACATGTCTACACTGAACACATTTTTTTGTTGCCACTGGTAAGCAAACACCATCTGTTATCAAAGGACAACTCTGATACAATTATTAAAAAATATGCTTCAACAAATAACTTTTTCCTTTTTAATAAAAATAGAAACTGAATCGGAACTACAAGGCCCCTATCAAGTGTTGTTGTGGGAAGTTTCCAAGGTGAGACTTACCACAGAGACAATGAATCTATGCTTACTGTACAAAGCAAAACCCCTATAAAATAGACATTGCCTATATAATGCTGGAGTCTACTTACCCTTTCCACCATACAACCGCTCAGTTCTACAGAGCCTTTCCCTGTTCCTTCCACACAAACTGAGAGGAAAAATCAATACTTTTAAAACCTCTGGCAAATTTTTCTGGATTTTTAAATGGTACTTTAGTATTGGGCAAAGGTGATGTGTTCTCTCTGCTCTCTTGGTTCCTGGGTCTAACAGAAGACAAGCAATTACCAAATGTTGTACCTTTTTTTCCTCTCTCCTTTTCTCTTTCTGCTGTCATACAGAACCTGAAAACAGAATCACATCTTTTCATCAACCATGGGTGCACAAAGTGGAAAATGGCACCAAATAAAATTCTTGTTTTAATCAAATATCTTGTGCTGAAGCTACATAGTGTGACAAGTTATAAAAATGACTTTGCATTCATCTGTCACATCTGTGTTAATAAACACACTCTTCCATTTGAAGATATACTGTCCAAATTTCTATAGATACTTACAGTATGATGTGCAGTTGGGACAATTGGAAACAAACACCACACAAAATGCAGAAGAAATTAAAGCCCTTTTCAAGCTAATTTTGTTGTGCCATTTCACCTCAACAGATAGAAGTCACATCAAAACACCACAAAGTCTGACAGTCAGGGTCACAGAAATTACGGACAACATTTTTTAAAATATAAATTCCTACCCAAAAACTCCTGTTTGGCTGACTGGTGCGGAATGGTGAAACATTTTGATACCAACAGCCATTTACTGCCATCCCTTCAAGCAATCAGTTATTGCTCAAATCAATCAAATGTAGAGCTACAAGTCGTTGCTTGGTTAACATGCAGGGAAACAATACATACCAGTGGCAAGTGGCAAGCATGGGTTTAGCCTATGATATAATGACATTGACATGAACAATGCAATATCGATCGCAATTATGCAGCATACACTGTACAGATAAAAACAACCATATGACAGGCAGACAGGACCAGAGGCGTCGCTAGGATCACAATACATTCGAGGCATAGCCCACCCCCCCGCCCCGTCCGGGACAGAAAGTACAGGGTTTTGAATGTACATGCAGAAAATGTCGATGTACACGCTAGCAGCCTACACGTCTACATTGTCATAATGTGCGATCGGAATTACAGATGAATAGATCAGGGGCTATTTTTTTATTATTATTTATTAGGTCAATTTGAGATCCAGGGCTATTCATAAAAGATCTGGGGTTATAGCCCCGGCCTAACAATGCCACTGGACAGGACATATAACTAGATCGATAGCTAGAACAATAACTAGCCAACTAGGGATTCTGATTCACACAACCAGTTTTGAGAAATAAGAGTTTTCTCGTCTAACCGGAAGTATAAACATATGAAGGTTATTAAAAGATGAATCTAACAGTCTCATATCCAGCATTGTTGATGATGTCCTGTCTTAGTTCACTACAGGATGTAATCTCATCAGTGTCTTGCAATGACAACAAACTGATACTTTATTGTAGTATTTCTAATAATAGGTTCGGACGCCAATGGCCAACACTGCGCCACATACCCGTTTCCTAGTTCTAGTTATCTTTACACCTCTTACGAATGTTGCCAATTCCAGGCCAGTTGCGAGGACTACAGTATTTAATTACGCAATACTCCAAAGCCGGTTTATGTCGCAACATTTCACGAAGAGGAACCGCAAAGGAACTATCAACAGTCATGGACAGTTAGAATCCTGACTGGCAACAGCTCCAGCATGGGACATTCTTCTACTCTTCCCTACTTTTAAGGAAACCCCACCACTGGGCATTGGGACATATCGCGACACACAAAACTTACCATTGTATAGCTATCATTCCTCAAAATAACAATTGACGCTTTTGATATTTTTGACCTAATACCAACCTAAAGACATGCCAGTCTATTGTATGCTCAAAAACAAACATGAAGACAATGTTAAGCTTAATTTAACAAACCAAATAGCTTTCATCTGTGTTTGATAAAATGGGAAGTGATTTTCTAGTACCGAATAAAAAATTAAGCATAATTACTTAGGATAAGATGTTGGAGTGATGGCTGCTGGAAACGGGGTTTAAAATCTAGATCTAGATTTGATCAAAAATGTATTTTTCAAATAGTGATGGTGCTGTTTCTTTACATCAGTAATGTCCTGACTTTACTTTGTGATCAGTTGAATGCCACTTTGGTGAATAAAAGTATCAATTTCCTTTCGAAACAGCAAAATCTGTACATTATTCCGAACTTTTGGCTGCCAATGTATATAAAGCCATTTAACAGGGTCGCAAGAAAATATGTTACCTATATTAATACAAATCAAATAATGTTAGGAAACATTACTAAAAACATTATTGTGACAAAAGATCAGACATCATGTCCTCAGTTGCCCGGTAAACCACAGCTTCTCTTCTCTTTAAATGTTCTGAGCAATCAGGTGTCCACGGTAGGGCTGTGGTGGTTGTGGACGAGTGGAACGGTTTTCGTTTTGGCAACACCTCTCCCCATAAGAGCGGTTGGCTCTCCTTCATTTGTCAGCTGATTTGATCAGATACTCAAACTGAGCAGAGCGCCAGCTCGGAGAGGAAACCAAAAATCTACCAGGCTCAGTCTCTATATCAGACATCATGTCCATAGTTGCCCCGGCAAACTGCAGCTTCTCTTCAGCCAACTAGCCAAAGCCTATGAAAGTACAGTAGACAATAAACTGACAATGTCAAAATGGTACAATGTCAAACTGTAAAAATCTAGAGCTGTCCAAACATTACAGCAAGTCATACTTTTCACATTTAAGGAAGCTAACTGTGTTAAGATAAATTCAAATTAGATGTGGCCTTATTTTATTTATTTTGTAAGAGAAATGAGCCATCACTTCCAATCAAATATAAAACAAACATTCTCAAAATCGTGTTTTTTTCTTTCTACACATTTATAAACAAACCTGTCACTGGCGGTGCCGTCTCTGCTCTTTGATGTCCCTCTTTGCTGCTTTGTCCAGGTTTTCCAACGAACAGTGTCCAGTATCGGCTTGCAGCTGCATCTGAGAAGTCAAGTGTGGTGTTTTAGCAATTATAATATACTTTATGATCCTTAATTCAATGTTACAGTTTGCAGTCAGGCTATTTCTTACCTTCAAACTCAGTCCTGCTCCATTCTTCATCAATACATTATAGACTAATCTGATTAACCACTTATCCCAGCACACTAGTGTTGTGTGGACTGTTCTGCCTGAGATATGAAAGACAAGGCATTCCTTTTTCAGTACAGTATTGGAGCCATCCATCGCAGATGATGTACATATTCAACCAATGCAGTAAAGCAATAAATGTTTGTTTTTTTACCATGCCCCTTCTACACTTAACAAATAAATGTGTCTTTAGATAAATGGTAATTAACAAGTTATTAACCAAGTTAAACTCAATAACAATGGGTAAACCAATTTATATAACTAGGTACAGTGTTTATTGTATTGTGTTATTCCCACCAAATTATTCCTCCCCCAATGCCCACAAACCAGACAACCCAACCCTAATCTTGTTTAATACATTTGTATGATAAATGTTCTATTTCACGCAGCCACCACTTATTGATTTATTTGTTTTGACTATTTTAACATGTATTTTTTAAAAAGTAACATAAATTCACATTCACCTTACATGCGGCCTATACTTTTCATCCTCGCCAGCAGTATTGTGTAGGTCCCTGACCGCACGCTATGAAAATGGGGTAAATCTTGGCAATTTGCAAATTATAAAAATTCTAATAAAATTACAAACCACACAAATCTAACATCGGTACTGTAGTTAAACGTTCAACTTACAGATAATATATTTCGTCTTGCTTGACGAAGACCAGGTCCTGGGCCTTCCGTCGAGCAAGCTGGAATAAATACAGTCAATAGTATGGTTAATTTGTTAGGTATGTATGTGTATAAAAATATCTATATAATGTTTTACTAGGTTAGTTAGCTAGCTACAATGCGCTTAATATTGCATACTGTATGTAACTACTATACCCAGCTAGCTAGTTAGCTGTAACACAAAACAACTCGCTACCGAACGCCCTGCTAGCTAATGTACAGTTAGCTCTAGTGGACTCTTGATTTGTACTAATAAAATTAGTTGGGATATCTTGAACTGTTGTCGCTTTTCAGTAGCCATTTCCATGGCTTGGCGAGTTGAATAGAAATTGCAGGAATGCATTCTCGACGCTGTACTGAAATGTTAGATTTTGATTGAAAACAAACACCAGTAAAACACATTTACAATAACAGAGGGTTCTCATGAGTTTAAAAAGAAGCGGGGTTGTAGTGAATTCCAGTCCTCTTAATTTCACTGGTCACTGCAAATCGTCATGCCCTCACTCCTGGTTTTCCTTGCCAGATTGGGTTAGTTAGTTTTCTGTCACTACGCCATCCTACTTCCATTAATTTGATTGGCCAACGAAACATATAGTCTGTGCAGAGACCTCAAAACTAGGAACATCCGGTTTTCAGTAATAGTCATATTCCACATAGACAACATTCTGTTGGAAAACAGGGTGTGTGATCTCCGCTCTGGTATTTATTTAACACCTTAAAAGTAATTTGCTCCAACGGACTTGAGTCAAGTCAAATGACAGACTTGAGTCAAGTCGCTATAATGTCAAAGTGCAAGGCAGATGATCGCCAACACAGGACTTGGCCAATGCAGCAGTGTGCACAAAGTGCAAGGAATTTTGTAGACACAAGCTAAGACAAAAGCAGAGAGGAACTCAATAGAGACTGAAACTGGGGCCAGATACTCAGAGCTGTATAAAGGATAGAGAAGATCTGTATAGAGATTTCACATTATTATATCCAAACAAGGATCTTGCCATTCTTCAGCTGACATTGTTTCTTGAACTTTGATATATAACATCAAACTTTTTGTGAATCTGAATCCTCAACCAGCCTTTTTGTAAAGGCCTTTATTCAATGACTCCTTTTTTATTTTATTTTTCCTTTCTTGTCATTGAATTGCCTGATTTTCATTGTTTACAAGTGTGTGGCTGTTTACCATTCACTTTAAATAAAAATTGAATGAAATTTTGATTTGATATTGGATCATCTTTTAATGAGGGGATATTTATGACAGTCACTATATGCATGTATAGTCAGTCATATATGCATATAGACTGCAACTCTGAAGCTTCCCACTGGGGGTTTTACCCAAAAGGCATACAGTTGTCCTCATAAGTTTGCGTACCCTGGCAGAAATTGTGAAATTTTGGCATTGATTTTGAAAATATGACTGATCGTGCAAAAATCGGTCATATTTTTATTTAAGGATAGTGATCATATGAAGCCATTTATTATTACATAGTTGTTTGGCTCCTTTTTAAATCATAATGATAACAGAAATCACCCAAATGGCCCTGATCAAAAGTTTACATACCCTTGAATGTTTGGCCTTGTTACAGACATACAAAGTGACACACAAAGGTGGGAATGGCAATTAAAGGTAAATTTCCCACACCTGTGGCTTTTTAAATTGCAATTAGTGTCTGTGTATAAATAGTCAATGAGTTTGTTAGCTCACATGTGGATGCACTGAGCAGGCTAGATACTGAGCCATGGGGAGCAGAAAACAACTGTCAAAAGACCTGTGTAACAAGGTAATTGAACTTTATAAAGATGGAAAAGGATATAAAAAGATATCAAAAGCATTGCAAATGCCTGTCAGTACTGTTCAATCACTTATTAAGAAGTAGAAAATTCAGGGATCTCTTGAAACCAAGCCAAGATCTGGTAGACCAAGAAAGATTTCAGCCAAAACTGCCAGAAGAATTGTTCGGGATACAAAGAAAAACCCACAGGTAACCTCAGGAGAAATACAGGCTGCTCTGGAAAAAGGCGGTGTGGTTGTTTCAAGGAGCACAATACGACGATACTTGAACAAAAATGGTCGAGTTGCCAGAATGAAGCCTTTACTGCACCAATGCCACAAAAAAGCACGGCTACAGTATGCCCGACAACACCTTGACACACCTCACAGCTTCTGGCACACTGTAATTTAGAGTGACAAGACCAAAATAGAGCTTCATGGTCACAACCACAAGCGCTATGTTTGGAGAGGGGTCAACAAGGCCTATAGTGAACAGAATACCATCCCCACTGTAAAGCATGGTGGTGGCTCACTGATGGTTGGGATGTGTGCGCTCTAAAGGCAAGGAGGAATCTTGTGAAAATTGATGGCAAGATGAATGCAGCATGTTTTCAGAAAATACTGCCAGACTTGCATTCTTCTGCATGAAAGCTGCACATGGGAAGCTCTTGGACTTTCCAGCACGACAATGACCTTAAGCACAAGGCCAATTTGACCCTCCAGTGGTTACAGCAGAAAAAGGTGAAGGTTCTGGAGTGGCCATCACAGTCTCCTGACCTTAATATCATCGAGCCAATCTGGGGAGATCTCAAATGTGCGGTTCATGCCAGACGGCCAAAGACTTTGCATGACCTGGAGGCATTTTGCCAAGACAAATGGGCAGCTATACCACCAGCAAGAATTTGGGGCCTCATCGACAACTATTACAAAAGATTGCACACTGTCATTGATGCTAAAGGGAGCAATACACAGTATTAAGAACTAAGGGTATGCAGACTTTTCAACAGGGGTCAGTTCATTTTTTTCTTTGTTACCTTGTTTTATGCTTGTGCCATTCTGTTATGACCTACTGGGCCCATTTTCACTCACTGAACTATTTATATACAACTTTATGTCCAAAAGTACAACACTTTTAAGTATACTGCTTTTTAACTTTAGGTTGCCTGCTGAGTGTAACTGTTGAAATAAGAATGAGGACAAAAGACAAGTGTTAAGAGTTAATTTGCATGTGCAAAGATCGAGGAGTTTCCAGAAATGTCAAGAGCTGACTTCTTACGACTAGTTAAAATCTTTTTATATTGTGACTTCTCTGTACTGGCCTTTTACTTGTCATTATTACAAAGATTTTTACTTGTATTGACACACTCTGAAACAGGCCTTTTCATGCAGTGCAACACTAAACATGACTGAGCCAGCTGGTTAGTCAAGCCAACTATGATTACACATTTACACGACAAACCCAAATGCCAAAATAATTCCTGCCTGCTTACTATTTTCCACCTTCCCTATACCCAAGACTCTAAGTACCAACTGCCGGTGGCAGACTGAAATTTGTTGCCAAATATCATGCAAGATAGCACCTGTTATGTCAGCTATCCAACCTTGGCAGGCAACTTTTAAATCTCTGGCAGCTGTTGCAATCCAGAGGATTATCAGCTGTAGGAAAGCCATCAAGTTATGAGTTCATTTGGAAGACAATAGCAAGGAATTTCTGTAATCTCAACTTTGATCTAACGTTTGCCAGACAGAGGCTGCAAGTTTTTTTTGTGATTTTATTCATTCCATTTTCCCCAGTTAGGTAAAAACAAAAAGAAGAAATAACAGTATCAGCGGCCTACACATTTAAAATAATCAGCATGTCACACCTAAATAATAATTTTGTTGTGTTGATGTAGATGTGTGATTACTATGCCATTAGCCTACATTTTTCTTATTCATTATACATAGCCTATTAACTATTGACTAGTTCCTTTTCAGACATATTGTTCAAGGAATATTTCACAACCACCTTTACTAATTACTAATGTTAGCAGTGATATATTTGTGTCATAAAAACACAAGATCTCCTCAACACAATCTAGAACAAAGTGAGGGACAGAGTGAGTTTAACTTTCACTCCCATGGGTAATAGGCTTAGCTGCACGGCAAGTCAACAACAACATAATTCTTTACATATTTTTATTCTGCTGTTTGTGTTTTTTTTTCAGTGATAAGACAAACGTTGTTGTGGGCACCTCTGATTGGCTGCCATGCGTGCCACGCACCCATCACACCCATAAAAGCACTGCCTCTGCTACTTCCTCTATATTTGTCTGTACATAAAATACTTCAAGTTCCAGAATTCATAGCAAATGTTAGATACTTTCTTGCTAACAAAATGGTGACCGGACAATACAATAATAATTTTTATAAGACTAAACAAAAACTTTGTAAAACAATCATTTTTTAAACACCAATGTTGATCATGGTCATGTGGTTTTCTGTGCCTGGCTTTAGTAATTATAAGCAAATGCAAAAAAGTGCTCTTTCCCATTTTGTTTGCTTGGTGCCAATAATGCACCCATAAGTAATTAACAGATGTTACGGTAAGCAGCATATTTATCGTGCTTATACCATGCCAATAAGTAATACAATTACAACACATTTACCACTACAAATAACTTTTTCCAACGATAATGCTCTTTCAATGTTTGCCTAGTGGATTACATATAGGCCACTGTACTGAAGTGCACTGATGTTTTGAACAAGCTTACTGGGTTATACCTTTGTGTTTTTTTGGCAAAAACACAAAAACGTACACAACAAATAACATTTTACAATGATTATTTAAATTTTAACATTGGGAATTCATGTTTTCTCAACTTTTGACAAAACCTGGATGTTCTATGAAGGACAGTATTGTCTGTAGTATTAACGGTTCAGACCGCAGCCAGAATAACAGCAAAGTAAGCACACCTATATAGAGTAGACAAAACATTTTACAGTAGATTGCTGGTGACAGAGCTTAATAGTTAATTCCCACAAGCACAATTTTCAATAAGCAAGACTCAAATACATTTCCGTTTTAACTAGCTATACTTAAAAAGAATAGTCTATAAATTTGCATAATATCTCACTACATTTTCAAAATACAACTCTGAAATTAAGATTAAAGATTATGATAAATTTTTGCAGGGAACTTTTGGCCAACTGAAATAAGTCACCAGGCGGATTTGATTTTAAATTGCTAATGACAGGTCATCTGGGCAAGGGAGTGAAATACTGAGCATTTTAAGAGTTGAAGAAAATAAATGCAGAGTCAAAGAAAAAATAAATAAAGGTGTAATCATGGCAACAGACCCTTATTATCAATGCAATGATTCCCATATCAACAAATACATGGGCAGGCTAATGTTTTGTAGCAACAAACCCAATTCCTCTGAGAGATTTTTAAATGGTCTTCTTGGACTTTCTTAAGAGTTAGAAAGGGCACTGTCCTGTGTATCCCAAGGGGAAAAGCATGCATGAAGTTTTATGATTTGCTGCAGTCTTGACAATATGGGCTGTCCATGGCTCTGATCACCATGTTTCTTCTATATGGTTCATAAAACATCCTACAAGGCCTAGTGGTACCCTGATGACTGGAATGCAGCTCTCAAGAAATGGACACAGCCTTTCCCACCAATGGAAATGCCAGTTCTGTAACTGAGGTCAACACAGGGCAGGGTAGCGGCAAGAGAAAGTGAAGGAGGGTACGAGAGACTCTGAATGCATTAGAGCTGCAGAGTAGAGAGATATTAAAATTGGATATGAAGAAACATCCTGAGTACCAGCAGGATGATGGAAGTTAACCTTTTAAGTTGGGTTTCCATACTTATAATATACTCATTTTAAATGGCAAATCTGTGGCACGTGTGTAGGCCTACTATATGGAAGATCGGGGTTTTAACGCCTAAATAATATTTCATATTTGCAGCACCATAGGCTGATTTTGCGGACACAGATGAAGCTTAGTGTAGGACTAAAAACATCAAGCGTTATATGGAGATATGGAAAACTCCACTGAGCTTGATTTTTTACTTCTAGTTTGTGTCAGCGAAACTGGCCCCAAATGTGTTAAATAAACAACACCGAAATAAACAACACTGACTAAAACTGGCACCTGATTGAATAGCCATGTCTTTACAATCCGCACAGTGTTATTATAAGCATATCTAAACAGAGTCATGTAAATACTGTAAACAAATGTGCAAGAAACACTGAAAGCCTTTATCATTTATTGGAGGATTTTTATTTTTGTGTTGGTTGTAATTGCTTCAGGTAATGCAAGTTCTTGTGCTATCAGGGGAGCAAGCTCTGTAAATGTAACAATCTGCTGCTGTCTTTTTTTGTGCTATTTGTGATCATTTTGTTTCGTCTGTTAGTGTAATTTCTTCATCGTACCTAAACTGTATGTGTAAACATGTATACGCAGGGCCCAGCTGTAAGAGTCCTTAGTCTCATCTGTGTTCGTTGTTGTTTTTTACTGTAATCTGAATTTAAGTCCAAAAATTGTGAATCAAACTTCTAAATGACCAATGATGTATCGTTACCCTAAAACAAATCCATATATTAACTTCTTACAAATCACAATTTAATGGAAAAATAAGCACATACAGTAGACTCTGTGTGTTAACCGCAAACAGCACCCCTGAAGTACAAGCATAACTGGAGTACATTTCAGAACATGGAATAATTTATAGCAAAGAGCTTTTAGGAAGTCGGGACGAAAATGGCCTTAAGAGTCTGGGTATTTATAATTACCTAAACTTAAACTGCCTCTTGTAGAATGTGAGGCTGAGTCTTATCCAGAATGACATGAGGTATACTCCCTGAATCCCTAAGCCACTCACTGTTACTCTAATGCAGTTAGGATAGCGCTCTGTGTCGAATAAAGAAGGAAAAAACATTGGCACAATACAGCTAGTGTAACAATATCAACAGCAAAACAAGATGTATTCGCACCTACTAACATTTAGTTCCCATCATAGGGTATATGGATGTGACTTGAGTGGACGGTTTAAAATAAAAGGGGAGACATAGTTTCTGGTTCATGATGTTGTTCTATCCTGGTGAGATGGAGGCTGAGACCTTTCCTGGGAGACTAAATTAAAGGCTTCTCTTCTCTGTGCCCTGCTTCACTTGGCTCTTCCTCCTCCCTGCAGGGTAGCTTACCACAATGCCACGGTAGTGTCACACACACATTAGACTCCAGACTATGCCCTGAACAGAGTGAAGGGTGTGTGACACATTTCACAGTGACTCCTAGCTGTTCCCTGAACAGATGCTGAGGGCTGTTGTGACAGCTGAAAGGACAAGGAATCTTCCTACCACACCGACTTCCATTTAATTTTCAGGAAGTCTTCTTTTAAAGCTTTTCACTTGTTTGTCAGTTGGCGGTCCACATCGCATTTGTTATTCTGTGAAGGATGTTGTTTTTTTTTTAAAGAACACATGCCAAAAATAATTGCTAATTTCATAAAGAATGGCCCCTGAATGTTGGTACTAGCTTCACCTAGATATGTGAGAAATGCTCTTTGATATGTCATAATCTCTAACCGTCTTTTCATGTAACTTTGACAGCACTTTCTATTCAAGGTAATGCCTTTGGAAACAGTTCGATTCAGATAAAATAATGTACATGGGACTTCAAAAATGCTGTAGGAAGTGTTAATGCTTTGTTTTTCTGTTTTATTTTTTTTTACTCTGTTTTTCTCTCCAATTTTGTGCTATTCCATTCGTGATAAGGTCCTGCTTCATAGCAGTAACTCTCAGTGGACATGGGACAATCGATGTCCTCGATGTGTCCTCTGAACCACATGCAATGCTGTTGTGGATCTTGTCACTCTGCTTGCTCAACCAGGAAGTCTAGAACAGAATTCTTACCAAAAAGAAATGCACTCTCCGGCCTTTACCTTAATTGAGCTCACAGGTGCCCAAGATGTCACAAGGAGTTACTAGAGCGCAATTAGGCACGGCGACCATATTTGATCACTAACACCCAAAACCCTGGCCTCAGCAGTATCCCTGGGCTAATCTGTCATTCAGCCCCCCCCCCCTTTTCTTTTGAGTTATTTTCTGACCTTCTGCTCAGGGTGTCATGGTTGACTTCTTGAAATTGGCACCTTTTTTCCAGCCCACACAATGGGCTGAATTCAGAGACAATCTTCATGTAACAGCATTTAACAAATTCTGCTAGAAACCATAATTTTTTAGACACAAATTTAAAAACTTGAAAACAATTGCAAAGGATCCCCTTTGTCTTTCCTGTTTGACATTGAAGACGAGTGGCATACTTTTTTTAATCTCTTTGAAACAGATGACTTTCATGTTGCACTGATACTGTCTAGCTCTGGGTAACACAGTTTAAATATTCATATGCTGTTGCATATATATGAGTGCAGATGAGTGAGAAACTAAAAAACAAAACAGTAAACCATCAAAATAACAGTCGGCGCTGAGTGGCTTCCTCTCCTCTGTCTTTCCTTGGTTATATATTTCCACCAGTGTCTCCATGCCTCAAAGCACTAGTGAGCCAGCCTCTCTCCCTCACACGCACCAGCAGGATTTAGATACCCCCATGTATTATAGATAGGAAAAATAAACTGAATGCGCAAACCATTTATATGAAACACTGCAGGACCACAAGACAGAGAGATTAAAATGGTCAAATAAAGCTTCTTGCTGCATGGTAAAATAAAGTAAGAAATGCAAAGCCCTATAAATTTGTTTTATTTCCTTGATGCCTCTCTGCATGTCACCCTGTAACCAATTACATTAAGCTATCACTCCCCCACTTGCTGGGAGTCTATAAAATGGTCCGTAATCTAATAGTAGGCTTATGAATGTGTTGTTTGGATAATTATTCCTCTCATTGAGGGTGATTGCACCTTCATCAAGAAGGCAATGTGCAGCAACTTCTTCCTTTGCAACATTGAATAGAATTATGCATATGTGTAGGACAATACATATACAAGCACCCGATATTTTGATGCAGAGTTTGCCTTGTACTGCAGT
Source organism: Esox masquinongy (assembly GCA_016801175.1). NCBI lineage: Eukaryota > Metazoa > Chordata > Actinopteri > Esociformes > Esocidae > Esox > Esox masquinongy. The sequence goes on from JACXGI010000488.1 coordinate 111,830, forward strand.
TTCATCTTAGATGAACAATTCCCACCAAGGTTACGAGGGGCAAACTATTCACTTTTCTATTAAATGTTTTCTAACTCTTTAATTCAGGTTTTATTGATGTTAGATACCCACAGGACATGCAGCATGGTAACTTGTTGGGGTCTTTTAAAGCTTTAGTATGTCTTACACCTAGCATGAAAGTCTATTCTTCTAGCTGTATGGGCAAATAGAGTCAAAATGGGGTATGTTGAGTTAATGGTTGAGCCAATCGAATGTTAAGCAAATGTAATTGTATTCTTCTCAGGCATAATGCAATGCATTATTGCTTGGATATAAGGTAACAGCAGGGCTTGAGGTGTTTATAATTTAAGTGGAGTTCCGGTTACCATGTTGAGCTAGATGGTGGCTCCTAAATGTTTTTCCAAAATTACTTAATTTGACCTGTTTTTTCATGGTTGACTGCTGATGAAAAAAACATATTTGTGGCCAAAATACAAACAAGCTTTGAATGAGGCCTCCCTGTCATGCAGCGTGGCCATGCAAGAAGAGCCTGTACCAATCCCTATCAATCAACCACAAATATCAATGACAACCAGAAACCCAAAACTACAAGGGGAGGAAAATGGCTTTTAGAAAGGCATCCACAAGGATGTCCACTAAAAGTGGACGAGAAACTAAAATACTGTGAATGCCCACTAAGTTCACCAAACAAAAGGTGAAATAAAACAAATAACCAACACCAAATTAGGATATGGAGTGAAATAAAAAGTTGAAAATAAAACAAAACATACTGAAGGTAAACAAAAGGATCAGCCTTCTTGAAAACTGAAAAAGACAGTTATTCCTACTGTCTTTATGGTGGGAAAAGTATGTCTTTATGGTACTTCTTGTAAAAGTATGTCTTCAAAAGAAGTTGAAAAGATGTCTTTCAGATTATTGTGCACAGTGGGATTGTAATTCATGACGCCCCCCCCATCCAATCTGATAGATCTTAAGAGGATCTACAGTGAAGAATGGGTGAAACTGCCCAAATGCAGGTGTGCAAAGCTGGTAGAGGCATACCCAATAAGACTTGGAGCTGCGATCGCTGCCAACGGTGTCTACAAAGTACTGAATTAAGTGTCTAAATATTTATGTAAATTCATGTAAAAATGTTGTCTATATCTCAACAGAATGTGGAAAAATTGAAGGGGTCTGAATACTTTCTGAAGGCACTGTACATAAGACCTAGCAAACATATAACAGACCAATTGCTCAGAAGAGCAACTTGGCTGATGGACATCTTGTTTTTTTCTCAGACTACATTAGGGGTACAGGTTGGTCTAGTTTGAATAGTCCTGTGGTCTATTCGGGTTTGGGTATGATTATCTTCTTTATCCAAATGTTTGGCCCTGTGAAGATCTATAGAGTGTATAGTGTCAAGACATGGTAAAAACGTTACGTCAGTGTTGGTCAATCCCTGCATCCAAACCTTTGTATATACATTTGACTGGTTAGATTTAGTAAGGTCCATCCTTAGAGAACATTTTTTTATTGTTTCAATTAAAGCTTTTATCTGATGCTGTAAGCTGCCTGAATTTGTCTTTACATATTATGGAAATGAAGGTGATATTAGATGTGTAAATTAAGACATCCATACAGCATGGCCATCCAGACCCTCTGTAGGACTCTGTTGGGTCAGGTAATCACTATATCTGTATGCCACGGAGTGACTTGCAAGCCTGTTTTATGCTGTATTAAGGGCTCTTGTAGTGAGGCTACAGGGCCTCTGATGGCCAGTTCATTGAAGTAAAACTCTGGTATTAGGTATAAAGCCCACAGACAAAGAAAGAGTCAAATTGGTCCTTTAGTTGCTTTCTCAGAAAATGTCAAGGACACTGGCCACCCCCAGTGCTTTGCTTCAATATTCTTTTTGGTCAGCACATATTCATCATTCTCTATCCCTCTTGCTTACTTCTTGCTACCCAGATTTAAAATGTTATATTACATTTTAGGTCACACTGAAAAGCTACTTGCCTGACTGCCAACAATATTAGTTTATTGTACGCGAGTAGTGTGGATCTGAGTTCCTTTAAGACAACTTAGAGATCCCAGGAAAACATCAAAATGTTTTTCTTTTATTTCAGGGGTGTGTTGCGATCAAAAGGTTAAAAGTATGGTAAACACGTTCCAGATTGTTCAGGCCAGTACCACATTTTCCTCTTTGTTCTGCAATTATACAATTATACAGATTGAAAAATTATTCCATTTTTCAGTCTGACATTCCAACCTGTCTATTTTCTTATCACCTGGATTTTGATAAAGCAGCCACACATATGGTCTCACTTCCGCATCACAATTTCTTCCACTAGGGTAAAGAGCAGTCTACCAATTGGCTTTGTGCACTTCAGTTAGCTTGTTATTGCAATTCACAAGCTTGTACAATGAAGTGTGAACTCATTTTAAAAAGTTGTAATTGTGTAACAATTTGTATGAATTGAACTTGAATTGCAAGCATATTTTATTTTCAGAATTACAACACAAACATTCACTGCAACAAATATTCTGCTCTGAAGCTAAGATTTACACACAGGTTTGGTATTTCATGTGTAGTGATAAATAAATCCAACAAGTCAGTCACCTCGGCATTGCTACAACCAGTATCATGGGCCAGGTAATTGCATCCATCAAATTGAAAAAACATAATTGAGGAAGATGGTTAGCTCTACGTATTGGAACGTTTTCATTAGTTAGACGTGTTGAATTTAAGTGATCATCCTTAGATAGATACATTCATTATACATCACATTCATAGATAAATTTATAGACACATTCATAGATACATTCCTTATACATCACAAAACAATACAGCACCCAAAGTCAAAAACAACAGACCCAAAGTCGGAAGCTGCGATAAGTGAATTTTAGCTAAATAGCTACTTTGTTAGCATGCAATTATTCACATTAAATAGCCAAGGCTACTAATGTTGTCAATTCACAGTTTACCTCAACAATGTTTTACATCAATAACCTACTCATTAATTATTTACAATTCTACTGTAGTTAGACCATATTTACCTTAGCATAAACCAATATTCTGTCATCACATGAAAATACAAATGTATCTATAATTGTGATGATAGACAAAATTGGGAAATATTTTATTTGACATTGTTTTAAATTAGGTCCTCTCAATATACGCCTTGATATTATGATCACAGTCAAAACTCTTTTTTCTGGTCTAAACATGTGATTTTTTTCTCAAAACCAAACTTTTTTTCTTTGAGACAGAGGAGAGAAAGAGGGAGACATATGAGATAAAAATGAAAATTGACCTCCTTGAGGATTCCAGGGGGTGCTGTTTATTCTTGTACTGGAGTAAATTAATTTCTAAAGACAGACAGATTTTGTTTCTGCTCAAAGTTTTGGGTGCATGTTCAATAGAGGGGAATGTTTCCCCACTGAACATTTTTTGAATAGTCACAAAACTGACTATGCATTTTGTTACATTTTAGGTTTGTGTGATGTAGTTGTTTCAAAAAAATCACAGATTATGGAACCATTTCTTTGGGAATGATATCTCTACCAGTTCTGAAAAAGAGTGAAGAAATGTTAATATGGCCTGGCCTACTGTGTGTATTTACAGTCCTGGGTGAAAAGCCAGTGCACCACTGAAGAGTAGATACAAATTATTTGGGTATTTAATAATTGAGCATAATTAGAATGGAGAGCTATCTTGTGGATCATAATAGCATCACTTTACACAAAATTGAAGTGGAACAGGGCAAAGGCGAGACATATGTTATCAGTACAGCGCCAATAATCTCTACCAGGCTGCCTGCAGAATACAAAAGTAACTGGGTTTAAAGACCTTGGCATCAGCCCAATAACGGTCCCTCTTGCACCGTATGAGCTGTGAGTTATCTGTCTGGGGGAAGAAGCTGTCATCCCTGTACCTGAGTCAATCTATGTCTGGTGCCAAAGCCTTTTGCACGACAAGCAACTTGATCTGGAGATGTCTGCTCCCTTCCTCCTCTCTGTTACTCTGCTGTTACTCTCCTTTCTCAGGGCAGCTCAGTCTTATTGATCTAGTCATCTGATTCAACCAGTTTTAGGCTGGCCTTATATCTAATTTACTATTTCCATTCACTTACAATCTTGAGACAGTAGAATCAAGTAGTAGATCAGCCAACCTGGAAAAAATCCTTCTAAAGTGTGATGGGGCGATAGGCTGAATGAGTATGCATCTGAAAACCAACAGACGTTACATGCTTTGTGTCCTGTGCATGCCCTCCACACAGTATACAGTATACGGAGTAAACCCAAGGATTTCAGGTGTGCTACCAGCCTGTTGTCTGCTTTGCAAGCCAGATTTGGGCAAAGAGGTGTCTAAACAGTCTCCAGCAGCAAAAGCATGTGTTGACAAGAGTTGACATGTTACGCAGTTGCGTAAAAGACAATATTGACCATCGATTTTTATTTAAAACAAATTTATATCACAATTTCTGCAGACCTGGGTTCGAGAAATGCCGCCACAGGCATCTGCTGCCCGTGCCCAGATGCTCCCCTTGTGTAGGCCGCTTTAGGCTTGCCACGTTCTGTGTTTCACCTATCTAGCTTAGTGGCACAAATGTTATTTCCTGAAGAGCTTTGTACTGAGTGAGTGACTGAAAGGGAACTTTGGCTTATGAATAGAACCTTGGTTCCCTGAAGGAGGGAACACACTATCACACCTTTGTACGACATCTAAAAAGACAAATCTGAATTGCAAATCTGGGAGAAGCAGATGAACATAACAAACAAATCACTTTTTGGGCAAGAATCATTAGAACTCCTTCGATAAACAGTGGAAGTAATATTTTGATCTTTACACGAAATATATAAAACTTCATACAAAATGTGTTCATTCTTTCATCCAAGAAATTACAGAGGTCAAGACCTCGATTTCCTCATAACTACAGCTCTGCGTCATTCACTTTGACAGGAATGACAATTGTGAGTGAAATAAATCAACAACAGATATGTTTGATGCTGTAAAACTGTCTAAAAAGGCCTGCTTTTCAGCATGTGTTAATAGTTGGAATCACTGTAATGATAACAAGAAGAAGCAGTAGTATTAAGTTGTGATAAAAATAGTTTGGCCAGTTAACGTGTCAGCTCTCAAAGCATCTGGAAATTTGCACATGCAAATTAGCTTTTTACACTTGTCTATTGTCTTAACTGTCATTTCCAAAGTTCCACTCAAGCAATCACAAAGCAAACACTAACATAGGTCTTAATCACACAATATTTTAATTGTGCTAACTAGATAGGTTAGCTCATTAACTCTACCACCACCTCTACAAACAGAGAGGTTAAATAAACATACTAGATAAACCCGGACAGGGCCATACAGGCAGAAAATAACTACACCATTCACCAGAACAAAGGGACACCAACCAACTGCAAACTTCCCTGAGAGTGTGCCGAGTATAGCCCAGAGTTCACTCCCATCATTTGAGTCTTAGTAATACTATTATTGTGTGAATAGGTCCTAATCTTTTACCACTTTCTTCTCCAATAAAAAATAAAATGAAATTTTATTTAAAAATGAAAGAAAGGGTTGCTCCACATAAATATCAAATAAATGCACATTCACCTTTGTAGGTGTTAAATGTAGGCAGCAGTAGCCAAAAACATGCAGTTCCCACTTATATTTGTATAATATACATATTATACCATGTATCTATTTATTCAGCAGTGCAGTATGCTCTGAAGAGGGAACAACAACAAAGTGGTTCACTTCCATTTTGTTCTGTAAATCCTCATTGCTGCAACCCTAGCTTGAACCTGCATCCAATGGTTGAGAAAACCCAAACCCAACACGTGTTTTTATTATCATGTCATCTGGATTGGTCCCAAATCAATTTGCCTTCTATTTCAAAGACTAAATGCACATGAAAATATAGGCTGCAGTTCATAAAAAAGACCAAAACGTAAAACCTTCAGTTTTCAAATTCCTTTGTAATTAATATTGTAAAACAATTATTTATATTAGCTTAGTACACATTTTGAAAAAATTGGAAATTGTTTTAAGCTTTAAACACTTGACATGGACCCATCTCTGACCCATTACCTAGCAAATTATAATTACTAGCTGAAATAACAATAACTCTAGCAGTACTGTGTTTGTAAACGTGAATTTCAACTTGAACCCTAAACCACAGTTTAGGGTTCATTGACCACCACAGACCAGCTCCTTCTCCTGCTTGTCTTTTTACTCTATGAACAGAGGTATCTGCACCAATGCACCAAACAACCAATAGGAATCATAGTAACTGCATATACATAATTAATTGATGACTGCTCATCATTGTTTCAATACCACAGTCAAATTAATGTCTCTCTCCACAGAAAATACATCCAGGTTGGCAACATGTTTAATTTTGTTTAATATTACTTTTTTAAAGTAATTTTCATCCCAGAAAAGTTTAGAGAAGTCTGGTCTAAAGAGTGGTATCATCTCTACCCAGAAAACATTTTTAATCAATTCCTCTGGTGATTGATGGTGGAAAATATTATTGTGTCACTGTAAGGCCTGGTCGTAAATACTTACCCAAGGCCGGTATGGAGGGCAAGCTCCAGAGAGGTCAAAGTGTAAAATGGTCCGCAGTTGCAGATAGAAAAAATACGAAAATAAAACATAAATGTATTTAAATATATTTGATTAATATATTTATAAAATACATACCTACATGAAAACATCTAATTTATTAAAATGGCCAATTTTTTCTATACAAACTAGTATTAATTCTATCGCTACAGCAGTGCTGCTGCTGCTGCTGCTTGGTGGTTGCATGGTGCGCTGTGGTCGAAATAACCCACTTAATTCGCGTTCGACATTTGGATAAACAGTGCTTGCTGCGCGACTAACGTTGCTGTTATTTTCCACAGCTGTGGCGATAGCATTGATCACAGACGGAGTCTGAAGTATATTTTGAAGCAAAGACACTGCTTCGACCTGAGCCGCATTGTTTAACGCCATTACTCCACCTTTCTCAACCATTTTTTTATGTTATTGGCGGTTAGTGTGCCACCTTGTGGTAGCAACTTCCAGTTGTGAATTCATATGTGCAAGTAAAGTATATATGCATATGTGAGTGAAGAATTCATGTATGTGCAAGTGAAGTATATATGTATGTGCAAGTGAAGTATATATGTATTTGCGAGTGAAGTATATATGCATGTGCAAGTGAAGTATATATTTATATGCGAGTGAAGAATGCATGTATGTGCAAGTGAAGTATATATGTATGCGCGAGGGAAGTATATATGTATGTGCAAGTGCTTTGTACAATTATATATGTATGTGCAAGTGAAGTATATATGTATGTGCAAGTGCTTTGTACAAGTATATATGTATGTGCAAGTGAAGTATTCAAGCAATCTTAAAAACCATATGGGGTAAATCAAGAGTTAATTTTAATCCTCGCCTTCCCAAAATGGTTCTTCAGATTAAAATGGTATTGGTAGCACCCTATTCCTGTGCAGAGAACCCTTTTGGTCCCCTTTTTGTGTACATCACCTTGTATAGCAGCATTTTCGAGTGCAAAATGGCTGTAAGTGCACTACTTTCCAGTTCAGAATCTCTTGGTTCTCTGGGCTTTCTGCCACCTGAGTTAATAAACACAGCTATCATACCTAATTGTCTCTCAACACTTTAAACACCATGAGCTGACGGATCAAGACCACTGACAGCAATCACTAAATTCAGCATTTTCCACAGTACAGCCTTCATCAAGCAAGCTTTTGAACAGCTACAGTAACTACTAGGCATTTGCTTTAGACAGTCCACAACTTTTTTATCTTAATACTTTTTGGTTCATATTATTAAAGACATTACGCTCTTCACAAATAAAATCACATTGATATGAACATTTGACAATGTGGAAGAACTACAAGCACATCAGCATACATTTTTGAGCAACTGGACTCTGAAAGTCACAAAATCTGACACTTCAACTGAATGGACAAATTACCACTGAGGAAAACGAATTGGTAGCAGTCAAGCATTTAGTGCCGCAAATCTAAGGATTTGATGGCCCAGCTAGCTGGCTGAATAAAGGTAGCTTATAACTTATTGCAAGTGATTAGATGAGAGATTTCTCCTTTTTTCCTGTGAGCATGGAATGCTTTTGAGCGCAGCAGGCAAATGCTCTTGAGTGCAGTACTGTGAATGATGAGAGGGATCTCACACTGCTAAGCTCCGCTCACATAATGTGGACAAGATATACGTTTGCCTGATGTTGGGCACACTGAGGCATGTGTCAAACACAGATATTTTTCTTTTCATTTTTTACATAATCTCTAATCAACAGATACCTGAACAAGTTTTTTTTTTTAGGTAGCTCGTCGTTTTCTCTTAGCTGACCCTTATGCAGTGGATATAAAAAGTCTACATACCCCTGTTAAAATGCCAGGTTCTTGTGATAAAAGAATGAGACAAAGATAAATCATGTCAGAACTTTTTCCACCTTTAATCTGACCTATAACGTGAACAATTCAATTGAAAAACAAACTGAAATCTTTGAGGGGGAAACATAAAAAACTCACAATAACCTGGTTGCACAAGTGTGCACACCCTTAAACTAATACTTTGTTGAAGCACCTTTTGATTTTATTACAGCACTCAGTCTTTTTGTTCAGGAGTCTATTAGCATGGCACATCTTGACGTGACAATATTTGCCCACTCTTCTTTGCAAAAGCGCTTCAAATCTGTCAGATTGTGAGGACATCTCCTATGCACAGCCCTCTTCAGATCACCCCACAGATGTTCAATTGGATTCAGGTCTGGGCTCTGGCTGGGCCATTCCAAAACGTTAATCTTCTTCTGGTGAAGCCATGCTTTTGTGGATTTGGATGTGTGTTTTGGGTCGTTGTCATGCTGAAAGGTGAACTTCCTCTTCATCTTCAGTTTCTAACGGACGCCTGAAGGTTTTGTACCGAAATTGCTTGGTATTTGGAACTGTTCATAATTCCCTCCACCCTGACTAAGGCCCTGGTTCCAGCTGAAGAAAAACAGCCCCAAAGCATGATGCTACCACCACCATGCTTCACTGTGGGTATGGTGTTCATTGGGTGATGTGCAGTGTTGTTTTTTTGCCAAACATACCTTTTGGAATTATGGCCAAAAAGTTCAACCTTGGTTTCATCAGACCATAACACATTTTCCCACGTGCTTTTGGGGACTTGATGTTTGTTTTTGCAAACTTCAGCCGGGCTTGGATGTTTTTCTTTGTAAGAAAAGGCTTCCGTCTTGCCACCCTACCCCATAGCCCATTCATATGAAGAATACGGGAGATTGTTGTCACATGTAGCACACAGCCAGTACTTGGCAGAAATTCCTGCAGTTCCTTTAATGTTGCTGTAGGCCTCTTGGAAGCCTCCCTGACCTGTTTTCTTCTCGTCTTTTCCTGAATTTTGGAGGGCCGTCCAGTTCTTGGTAATGTCTCTGTTGTGCCATATTTTCTCCACTTGATGATGACTGTCTTAACTGTGTTCTATGGTATATCTAATGCTTTGGAAAGTCTTTTGTACCCTTCTCCTGACTGATATCTTTCAACAATGAGATCCCTCTGATGCTTTGGAAGCTCTCTGCGGACCATGGCTTTTGCTCTGAGATGCAACTAAGAAAATGTCAGGAAAATCCTACTAGAACAGCTGAACTTTGTGATTAATCAGAGTCACTTTAAATGATGGCAGATGTGTAATGACTTCTATTTAACATGAGTTTGAATGTGATTGGTTAATTCTGAACACAGCCACAACCCCAGTTATAAGAGGGTGTGCACACTTATGCAACCAGGTTATTGTAAGGTTTTTTTTTTCATTTTTCCCCCTTGAAGATTTCAGTTTGTTTTTCAATTGAATTGTTTACATTATAGGTCACATTAAAAGTGGAAAAAGTTCTGACATGATTTATCTTTGTCTCATTCTTTTACATTACAAAAACCTGGCATTTTCACAGGGGTGTGTAGACTTTTTATATCCACTGTAGGTGTTGATTCCTTATAGTTTGTATCCCCATCTCCTCCCAGCGTTCAACAGAATGATCTGTGTTTGAAGGGGTCAAGGAAATGTTCTTGCTATCAGGAGCAGGAGTGACAGTGGTCTAAGGTTGAAGTGAACGTAATTTGTTTCCAAATCTAGATACAAGCTGTTTTTAAAAAGGACTTATGGGATGTACAAGGGATGTAGAGAATATGGGGAATTGTGAAATGGCTAAAGCAAGTGTGGGGGATATACCATCTTATTATTTGAGTCCTGGTTCAACAACAACATGAATATGCTGAACATCTCCCTGGCTTCTTTCTGCATTGCCATGAAAAACCATCTTGCAAGCGTAAGATGAAAGGGGGAGGGGGGTGTATTTTCGTAAAGACGAATCACATTATATTTTGTTCATGCTTCATTAACAACAGGTGTCAACTATTAGTGAAATGCTTACGGTCGCTTACCTCATCCGCATTTACAGTTGAATGGAAACATTATCCAGTAAGCTAGTTCTGCCCTACTATGTTTTTTCTCTGAGTGTCTGAAATCATATGACACATGACCTTGTTAATTGATTTAGACATTATGTTTGTGTGGTAGTTGATTCCTCAACACATTTCATTTGATCTTTGTTTTTTTGTCACAGAGAACGGGTCATTCTAATGATTCCACCAATTACATGATAGGTTGCATGGAACACTCTGTCTGATCTAAAAATGGAAACATTATTGACCGCAAATATATTATGTGGATTCCGATGCAATTTTAGTTGGACTGGAGTGTTTTGGATAAGTTATTAACATGCTTAGATGCATTATACAAACCATTGCAGTTAAAGGCAAGACATTTCCCTGTGAGCATTTCACACAGTAATGCTTGGAAAGTACCTGCATTGTCATTGGTTTCTAAGAAAAGTGTAATTTTGGCTTTTAAATATTTACAGGAAGCTGGTTCTGTAAGGTGCTGAAGATTAACTTCCACCCAATCTCAAGGAAATGGTCTGGCATTATAATTTTGTGGGTACTTACTAACATTTAGTTCAGGACTCTGACTGGGCCATTCAAGAACATTAAACTTTTTATTGCTAGTGTTGGCTGTGTGTTTTGGGTCGTTGTCATGCTGAAAGACCAAAATCCTCCTCATTTTCATCCTTCCTGCAAAAGGGCACTAGGTCTACGTCAATTACCTTTCTGAACATTGCTCCATTAATTTTCCCTTTTCCTAAGAAGTGCCCCAGTGCCTGATGAAGAAAAACATCCCCATAACATGATGCTGCCACAACCAATCTTCACAGTAAGGATAATTTTCTTTGGGTGATGTGCCATGTTGGGTTTGCCCTGAACGTAATGCTTTGCTTTTCAGACCAAAAATGGGATTCTGTAGCCACATCACTACAGAATCCAATTTGCATACGTCAACCTTGATTTTAGGTGGGCTATCTTGAATAACGTCTTTCTTCTTGCCACCCAATTAAACATGCCAGTGCTTGGTTTACTGTCACATAATAAAAACAACAGCAATGACTGCCACCAATGGTGGATGAAAAGGCCCTTCATGTCACATATAATCTATCAATTATTGGTCACATAAATAAAACAATAAGTTACTTATCTTTTGCTCTTTTAAGTAATATGTTACTTTAGTATTTCTAATAGTTTCAGAAAGCCAATGGCCAAGGTTAAACATGAGCCAGGTTAGTCTAGTTAACTATAATTACAAATTTGACAACAACCAAGATAGCTGAAAATGTTGGCCTGCTTTCTATTTTCCACATTCCCTATGCCCAAGACTGTAGGTACGTTTCACCTCATGCAAGATGTTATACGCCAGCTATCCAACCTTAAAAGCAAGCTGCTTTTATATATTCTGGCAGTTGTCACAATCCAGAGGACAGCTATCAGCTACAGCCAAGCCATCGAGTAATAGGGTCACTTAAACTATAGCAATGCATTTCTGGAAAACACTTATCAGCACCCTAGACATTTAAAATGATTGAGCATGTCAAAAACGAATTATAATTTTGTTAAAATTGTATAGATGATTAATTACTATGCCAATAGTGTAAACGTTTGTCATTAATTGTGCATAGCCTATTATCTCATGACTACTTCCTTTACAGACATAATGTTCATGTAAAGGCTATAGCTAAGCTATGTTTCAAAAATCTTCTTCCAGCCCAGTCTACCTGTATCCAATTTTAGCTTTGGCTAACAGATGTCCTAATTGATAGTTTAGCAGTGTAGAGTATTTCACAAAGTGTGCATCCAGTCAACCATTGTTTCTTCTATTCCAGTAACAACAAAATTTTTCCAAGTTATGAGCATATTGCTTTCCTCTGCCTTCTGTAATTTGACGCTGCAGCTTCTTTGATGCAGATGTACTGTTTATCTTGTCCAATCTCTCCTTTTCTAGCCCTGTGGTATTGTCATGATGACAGTGACAAAGTGAATTTATTACTTGCTCTTTGGCGCCAACTAGGCAGATACCAAATATATAAAACTACCTTCAAGAATATGGTTGTGTATTTAAATGTCCCATAGTGGTACATTAACACTGCGCTGTAAAAGTAATGTGATGAAATCCTTAGTATCTTGTTTGTTCATCCCTCCCTATAGGAAAGCAATTGATGTACAATTTAAGCACTGGGCTTTCAGCCCAACACCCAGAGCTGTTGCTGACAGAGTGGTAGGTAACTGAAAAGCTTGTTTTCACCACATGTATCACATTTTGTGAGAACATGTAACATCATCCAAAATATAAGAACATTTATTTTTACAAACAAAAAATTCCCAGGGCTCCCACTGTACAGACGTGTTATATCTAGCACCCAACGATGAGGTCAGCAGAGGGAAAAACATCAACAAATCAAATGATAACTTTGGAAAACCTCAGGGTGATATTTATCGTAAAAATGGACAGCTTTGCTATCGTCACTCAGGGCTTTCTTCAAACGTGTCATGTGCAGGATTGGTCTGGTAGCAGTGAAAGTCAACAATGACAGGGTGAGGCAAGTATTCAAATTAGACTTTGACGATGGGCTCTGTCAGCCTAATGGGTACATGTCAAAACGTCATGCCCTAGTACCAAAAATATATCCTGGCAAAGAAGGTAGTGGAGTGTGCACCAGTGTCTGTCATCTATAGTAAGCCAATGATTCTCCGCATTTTTTATTTGAACAACATTTTTTTTAAAGCCTAGCTCTATTATATGTAAATCTAGGCTAAGTTCTACAAAAACCCACAAATCACATCTTCTGTCAACTTAAAATCAACATCAACATTATTATTCCACTATATAGTAGTTATGCAAAACTATACAGGCACACAGAGTGGAGCAAATATGTAAAACATGGAGTAATTTCTAAATAGTTAATCTGATATAGATGAAAATGTCCTGAAATAATTGAAGCCGACAGTCTGCACTTAAACCACATGGAAATTGTATCATTTCAAATCTAAAATCTGGAATACGGAGCCTTAATCCTAATTGCAAAGGTGATGACTGCAGTTCCTTTCAAACTCAGTAACTCAAGCAGCTGGTGGAAATGTCAGGAATTGGCTGTCAGTTACTGCGAGTTGTGGAATGAATGCTTTAGTGAGCAAGTGTTGGATCACGTCGGACTATGAAGACGATGTTAGTTGTCTGATAAGGACTTAGTTACCGGATACAATTACCCGCTCAGCTGATCAAACCCTAGCATCCTCTCAGGTTTTGCAAGGTTGGACAAGGAGAAAACAGACCAATGGTTAAAACAATGTTTTTAGAAAAAGTTCATGAGTATGGCCCTTCATTTTCACTTGTCAAACTTATTCTAAACATTAAATGGTTATGATTTATGGTTGCATTTCTATGCCGTTAAATCAGGTACCGAATATAGGAATATGGTATATTAAGTAGATGTAAATAGAATTAAATAATGCAAGGCTTCTGTAATACCTACTCCTCTGATAACGCAAAACTGACATTTTGATTTATTTCTGAAAGTTTGATGTTAATGGTTTGGGTTCATAGTGTCTAAGCAGTGTGTGCAATATCTGACCTTGGGACGAACGCACATTGATTGCACTTTTTTCTGAGGGCATTCTGTGGTAAACTATTAATGTGGAATGAAATAGTCCTAGAGCTGATTTTTAAAATACCCTTTTAAAGAAAAATAATAGTTTTTACGTATGCGAGTGCACTACGTCTAGGTCATTATTGTCACAAGCTAAACTCCTCTGAAAAGGATAGTGTGCTGACCTCATAGATCTTACATCAACTGTTTTGAAGATTTATATGCTACCTCAATAATTTTATTTCATTACCGTCATACAAAGAAATCAATATTTTACAGCTGAGCCCTGTATTATTACAATTAAAACACTTACAGAATGGAAATAAAACATACATTAAAACAATTCACAATAGACAATAAAAATATAATTTATAACATATTTAAAATCTCCAACACAATCTCCAACATAATCCAGTTTTGAAAGCGTGTTTGGTAACTGCTGTTCTTCCAACTCATACTACACTACCCTTTTAAGCATTATTTGAACAGTATTGTACTGCAGGAAGTAACAACCCTGTTTCCAAAAAAGGCAGGACAGGGGCATGTTAACCACTGTGTTGCATCACCTCTTCTTTTAACAATACTCTGTAACTGTTTGTGAACTGAGGAGATCAATTCCGGTAGTTCTGAAAGTGAAATGTATTCCCATTTTTGCTTGATAAGGGATTTCAGTTGCTCAACAGTTCAGGGTCCCCTTTGTCATATTTTTCGTTTCATAACGCCCCAACTGTTTTCAGTGGGTGACAGGTCTGGACTACAGGCAGGCCAGTCTAGCACCCAGACAATTTTACTATGGAGCCATGCTGTTGTAATATGTGCAGAATGTGGTTTAGCATTGCCTTGCTGAAATAAGCAAGGTCTTTTTTCTGAAAAAGATTTTGTCTGGATGGCAGCATATGTTGCTCCAAAACCTGTATATATTGTTCAGCATTAATTGTGCCTTCACAGGTGTGCAAGTCACCCATGCCATGTGTACTAATGCACCCCCATACCATTACAGATACTGGCTTTTGAACTGTGTGCTGATAAGAAGCCAGATGGTTCCTCTCCTCTCCTCTAGTCCGGAGGATGCAGCGTCCATGATTCCCAAAAATAATTACGAATTTTGATTTGTCAGACCACAGGACAGTTTTCCACTTCGCCTCAATCCATCTTGAATGAACTTGGACGCAGAGAAGGTGGTGGCAGTTCTGAATCTTGTTTATATCTGGTTTCTTCTTTGCATGGTAGAGTTTTAACATGCATTTGTGGATACAGCGACATACTGTGTTCACAGACAATGGTTTTTGGAAGTGTTCCTGAGCCCATGCAGTGATGTCCACTAGATAATCGTGTCTGCTTTTAATGCAGTGCCACCTGAGGGCCTGAAGATCATGGCCATCAAATAGTGGTTTTCGGACTTGTAGTACTGTAGATGATGAGATCCCCAAACTCTTTGCAAATTTAACATTGAGAAACGTTGTTCTTAAATTGTTGCACTATTTGCCCTCGCAGTCTTTTACAGAGTGGTGAACCCCTCCCCATCCTCACTTCTGACAGACCCATCTTCTCTGGAATCATCTTTTAATACCCAATCATGGTACTGACCTGTTGCTATTTGACTTAGTTAGTTGTGTGATATTCCACCTGGCTTAGTTTTTAAGCATTACTCAAATTTTCTTGTCTTTTGTTGCTTCTGTCTCAACTTTTTTGAAATGTTTTGCAAGCATCAAATTAAAAGTTGCATATATTTTTCAAAAAATAATAAAATGTTTCAGTTTCAACATTTGATATGTTGTCTATTGAATTTTGACTTTAAATGATTAGCACATCTTTGCATTCTGTTTTTCATTACATTTTATTAAGCTACCCAACTGTTTTGGAAACAATGTTGTAGTATGCAGTAAGAAAGCCATTGCTAAGATGGCAAAATAAGAAAAAGAGCCTTGTCTGGGCCATGAAGCACCGCCAGTTTACTACTGAAGACTAGAAGAGGGGCTTATGGACCAATTAATCAAATTCAGTTCACCACAGGGTTATTTTATGCCGCTGAGTATGCAAAAGGGTGGTTCCTCAGTGTGTAACACCAACAGTCAAACATGGAGGAGGAAGTGTGATGGTCTGGGGCTCTTTTGCTGGATCCAGATTTGGCAACTTGCACAAAGTGGCACCATGAACTAAAATGGCTACTGCATCATTTTGTAGAGCCATGCAATACCCTTTGGTGTACGCCTAGTTCATCCCACAGCATGATAATGACCCAAAACACACCTCCAGGATATGTCAGAACTACCTTATAAGAAAAGAACAAGATGGTATGCCTTAAATCATGAAATTGCCAGCACAGTCTCCAGACCCCATCGATCAGGTTTGGGATGAAATGGGCAGGGTACAAAGAATACCACAGTTTTGTCCAACTGTTATATCTGCAAAAGGTGGCTATTTTGATGAGCCCAAAATTTAGATTAAATGTTATTAAACAAAACAATTCCATGATTTCTTTTTTGTCTCCAATTGTTTATTTGTACTTTGCTTTAATTTCAGAATACATTATGATATTAAACCGTGTGAATTTCAATACAATTTGGAAAAATGTACGTGTTCTAAATCTTTTGATCAGTAGTACAGGTAAAGTTTTTTTCAAAAAGATTACCTGCTGAAATAAAGTGGTAATTATAGGATTATTATAGGATTATTATAGGATTATTGGATCAGTAAAAGGTACTGAGTCCTACATTATCTGTTGTGTCAGTGTGGTGGCGATGCTCTCATCTATTATGGGTAGAAAGCGTATTCACATAGTAGTCTGCTTTTGCTTTTATACATATGTTTCTCACTGTCTTAAAAGTCTGCCAGTCCAAGCTGGAATGTGTTTTTCTAGCATTTGCCCATGTCACATTTCTTTTATGAATAGCATCAGATATTTCAGAAATAATCCAGGAATTGGAACTTTTCTTGGCTTTTATCATCAAATAAAGGGCATGCTTATCTTCTACAGAAGTAAAAACACTAGTGAAATACTCTTGTGCTAGGTCAGCCTACGGAATGGTTGAAATGCAGTCAAGATCACTTTGGGGGTGAAAAAATTTTAGAAAAGTCTGACCTCTTTAATGCATACAGTTGGGCAATGATCGATGATATCAGGAATACAATGCTTGCCATATATTTTTCTGGAACATTTGTCTATATATGATCAATTAATGTAGAGTTTACAAGCTTTTAAATTTGACCATGTTGGCTTCGTAATTAGCGGTTAAGTTAAGGCTAACAGAAAACTCGTTAACACTATCTGGTTCCTGTGATTCCCAGTCTAGGACAAAATCACCAGTGATAACTGAATTTGATATAGAGCAACATCATATCCATTTCTTGTCCCTTCAATTTGAAATAAAAATGAAATAAATAGATCAAATAAATGTATAAATCAATAAAACATGGAACTTGTTGTTTAAAAATAAAAACCAAGTAAAATCCAAATAAAAGTAAACCCAATTAAACAGTAAACATTAACTAAAACAAAATAAAATCATAATAAAAGAGAAAAGTTTGTTGTGTTCCACAGCACACAATCACCTCATGGATGAATAATGTAGCGTAGTTGTAACAAAGGAAATAACAAAGGAAGTGATGCAATTGGCATTAGCCTACATTATGTACTGTCACTGTATGAATATTGAGCTTGGCAGCTAAACACTTCTGAATCAACCTTGCAGACCCTAAACCATCTGATCATGTGGATGTTAAGAAATAAATTAAAAGATTTGTACACATTCATATACCTGATTTGCTGACAAAGCCCACACCTTTACAAAGACAAGCATTCATTTTCCTGTTATACTGAAATCACTCATGCGACGTTATACAGTCGTCCAAAGGTAAAGTCCCACTCAAAAAGGCTGATATTCCAATACATTTTCAATCTTTACCTTATAGTGTAGAAAACAATTTTAAAAATACAGTAAGACAGTCTATATAGCTATCTTATGTGCTATGCTAACAATATATTATTAATTTTAAAAAATGAACAATATATTAGGCAGCATAGCCAGCATTGTTGCACACTTAAGCATCTATTCACACTGAGAACAGTGTGATTGGAAAACCATAGAGCGGTTCAGCAAAGCATAATGCTTGCAGCTATTGTTTACTAACAACACAGCTGTTTGTGGTAGAGCTGAAAACTAGATGCTGTGACTGGCACATGAGATTCACGTATGGTGGTAATTTATCGGAATCTAAACAAGTTCTGATTACCGTGGAGGAATGTCTGGCCATTGTTGGCATGATTGCAGCATTGACTGATGTTGACAAGGTAGAAAGCGGGTAGTTTGCGGGGGACAGTGATGTCATGATATAATATTAGATACAGGTCAATTTGACCCCCTCATTAACGTGCCATTATGAATTTCATTGCTATTTTTTTCCATGGTAAAGTACTAGGCAATTACTACATTGTTCCTTTACACAACACAGCGTTGCTTTAAATAAAATGCCTTGCAAAAGTATTCTAATCCCTGACCAATTCTCTCATATTACTGAATTACAGGTGGTACATTGTAATTTCATTTGGTTTGATTTTTTTTTGTCAAACACTGACACTCAACATGAAGTATTGTAGGGTGAAAAAACTGAAATGTGTTTCTTTTGGCTGCAATAACAGCTTTAAAATTCCCACATTTTTTGGTATGTTGTGGGAATTTTACTGAATGTACTGATGTAGATCCATACACGGACGTATTAATGAATTTTAGAATGTATATTTCTAGTTAAGTATTGAGCTTAATGGAAAAGTAATGAGTCCTTGTGTTTAGACAAGAAGAGGGAGTCCAATGTGGGAAGGGAAGAAAAGGTGTTGATAGTATTGTAAATGTGGGAGAAGGGATCTGGTCTTTGTTTATTTGTTTGTGGCACACACCTAAAATGGTATCACTGGACCATTGGGTCCTCTGCCCATTTGTTAATCTGCCTAAACCATCAGTGTATCTGTTCTTTGTTCTGTAGGTATATAGCCAGCTGTCTTGAAAGGGTCATTTACAATGTTCCTTTAGCCCCCTGTGGGAAGGAGGGGCAATTTGCCCACTCGGGAAACAATTAGAAAGGGAACATGTATTGTTGACATAAGACAGCTGTGCTGTATATCACCACACCCCTTTGTTGTATAAGTACTGATTATTCTCTGAGCTACCTTAGGGATGTCTCACGGTTTACCTTCTAACTATGATTCCTCTCTCCTTGCTAGTACTAACAAAACTGCTAATTGTGCCAAGAGAATTTTGTGTCTGTACCTAATTCCTAAATGGTTCTCTTCGATGGAATTGCCATCACAGTAAGTATGTGTAAAAGCACAGTGTCGGTGTGACACAGTGTTGGAGTGACAGACACAGTGTTGGAGTGACACGGTGGTGAAGTGACACGGTGGTGGAGTGACACGGTGGTGGAGTGACACTGTGTTGGAGTGACAGTGTGGAGTGACTGATTATTGGAGTGACACAGTTTTAGAGCGACTCAGATTTGAGCATCAGAGTGCTGGAGTGACACAGTGTTGGTTAGACGATACTTGTGGATCACAATGTTCAAATAGTGCCAAAGATGTAATAAGATTTAGAACAGGATTTTGAATGGGTTTTTTTTGCCACTCCAATGTGGATTCGACCTTTTGATTATATGATCGTCCTGCTGAATGTGGAATTTCCTCCCAAGTTTCTGATTTCTGATCTTATGTTGATCTGTAATAATAATTGCATTGAAGGGAATAGAAAATTCTGCAAATTAAGTAAGCCTTGTGCACCATCTGTTGTGTGGACACACTCTACCTTTTGTCACTCGATTTAAACACATACATACAGTTAGGTCCGGAAATAATTGGACACTGACACAAGTTTTGTTATTTTGGCAGTTAACCAAAATATATTCAAGTTACAGTTAACTAATGAATATGGGCGTAAAGAGCAGTCTCTCAGCTTTAATTTGTGTTCAGGTCCAAATTGGAGGAAGGGTTTAGGAATTACAGCTCTTTATTATGTAGCACCCTCTTTTTCAAGGGACCAAAAGTAATTGGACAATTGACTCAAAAGCTGTTTCATGGACTGGTGTGGTCTATTCCTTCGTTATTTCATCATCAATTAAGCAGGTAAGTGGTCTGGAGTTGATTCCAGGCGTGGCTCTTAATAAAAGTGAAACAGGCGATCCTTAGGCTGAAAAAAAAAGATCTATCAGAGAGATAGCAGGAACATTAGGTGTAGCGAAATCAACAGTTTGGTACATTCTGAGAAAAAAAGAATGCACTTGTGAGCTCTGCAACACAAAAAGGCCCGGACGTCCACGGAAGACAACTGTGGTGGATGATTGTAGGATCCTGTCCATGATAAAGAAAAACCCCTTCACAACATCCAGCCAAGTGAAGAACACTCTCCAGGAGGTAGGCATATCATCATCCAAGTCTACCATAAAGAGAAGACTTCACAAGAGCACATACAGAGGGTTCACCACAAGGTGCAAACCATTCATAAGCCTCAAGAATAGAAAGGTCAGATTAGACTTTGCCAAAAAAACATCTAAAAAAACCAGCCCAGTTCTGGAACAGCATTCTTTGGACAGATAAAACTAAGATCAACCTGCACCAGATTGATGGGAAGAAAAAAGTTTGGAGAAGGCTTGGAACAGCTCATGATCCGAAGCATACCACATCATCTGTACAACACGGTGGAGACAGTGTGATGGCATGGCCATGCATGGCTTCCAATGGCACTGGGTCACTAGTGTTTACTGATGATGTGACAGAAGTCAGAAGCAGCCAGATTAATTCTGAAGTGTATAGGGATATATATCAGCCAGATTCAGCAAAGTAGATTGTACGGCACTTCACTTTACCAATGGACAATGACCCAAAGCATACTGTGAAAGCAACCCAGGAGTTCTTTAAGGCAAGGAAGTGGAATATTCTGCAATGGCCGAGATCAGTCACCTATGCATTTCACCTGCTGAAGACAAAACTTAAGGCAGAAAGACCCACGAACAAACAACTAAAGGCAGTTGCAGTAAAGGCCTGGCAACACATCCCAAAGGATGAAGCCCGGCATTTTGTGATATCCATGCGTTCCAGACTTCAAGCAGTCATTGCCTGCAAAGGATTCTCAACAAAGTATTAAAAATGACATTTTATTTATGATTGTATTAATTTGTCCAATTACATTTGAGCCCCTGAAATAAGGGGACTGTGTATGAAAATGGTTGCAATTCCTAAACGTTTCATATGATATTCTTGTTCAATCCCTTGAATTAAAGCTGAAAGTCTGCACTTCAATTGCATCTTGGTTGTTTCATTTCAAATCTATTGTGGTGACGTCCAGAGCCACAATTATGAAAATTGTGTCAGTGTCCAAATATTTCCAGACCAAAATGTAGGTTTTAACAAACCAACTAGACCTCCTTGGGAGTGCGTGATGGTCCTTTTTTGACTGTTGTTTTAATAAAGTGCCACAGCAAACTGAATTGTCACTTCTCTTCAAACATTAGCTCCAGACTCAGAACAAGGCTCAACATTGCCACATATAATGAAACAAACCCATGCCCTAATTCCATGACCAAATGCACATTTCTTTAAAAAGCACAAGTGATTCACGTTGACAGATAGTGCCTTAAAGTAATAATTTTAGTAAGTACATTAATAATTCATTTGAAATAATTAGGGCAAACTGACCACCAAGACGCCAACGCAATAAAGTGTTGCCTTAAAAATTGCCTATTTCAATAAATAAAATAACAAAATCCATGCAATAGTATAACTTTAAATAGGCTTTTCAGAGAGAATATATATTATATATATACAGTATCTCACGAAAGTGAGTACACCCCTCACATTTTTGTAAATATTTGAGTATATCTTTTCATGTGACAACACTGAAGAAATGTCACTTTGCTACAATGTAAAGTAGTGAGTGTACAGCTTGTATAACAGTGTAAATTTGCTGTCCCCTCAAAATAACACAACACACAGCCATTAATGTCTAAACCGCTGGCAACAAAAGTGAGTACACCTCTAAGTGAAAATGTCCAAATTGGGACCAAAGTGTCAATATTTTGTGTGGCCACCATCATTTTCCAGCACTGCCTTAACCCTCTTGGGGATGGAGTTCACCAGAGCTTCAAAGGTTGCCACTGGAGTCCTCTTCCACTCCTCCATGACGACATCACGGAGTTGGTGGATGTTAGAGACCTTGCGCTCCTCCACCTTCCGTTTGTGGATGCCCCACAGATGCTCAATAGGGTTTAGGTCTGGAGACATGCTTGGCCAGTCCATCACCTTTACCCTCAGCTTCTTTAGCAAGGCAGTGGTCGTCTTGGAATTGTGTTTGGGGTCGTTATCATGTTGGAATACTGCCCAGCGGATCATGCTCTGCTTCAGTTTATCACAGTACCTGTAGGCATTCATGGTTCCCTCAATGAACTGTAGCTCCCCAGTGCCGGCAGCACTCATGCAGCCCCAGACCATGACACTCCCACCACCATGCTTGACTGTAGGCAAGACACACTTGTCTTTGTACTCCTCACCTGGTTGCCGCCACACACGCTTGACACCATCTGAACCAAATAAGTTTATCTTGGTCTCATCAGACCATAGGACATGGTTCCAGTAATCCATGTCCTTAGTC